>SMSQ01022558.1:116411-126872 GCA_019453375.1 Ctenoplectra terminalis | reverse complement strand
TAGACAACCCTAAAAAATAGCAGCTGGCTCGTCCGTATCATAAATTCGTAGTAATCCGTTATCCTAACAACATTATTTAATTAATTTTGATTTTTCTTGAATAATTTCGACGATTACATACCTAATTTTTTCGTTGATATTCATAGTATTAATTTTACGAAATAATTTATACCATACTATTATTTTGCAATAATTTATTAATATTCGAAAATATTTTCAAAAATCTCAAAATTAAAATGATCACATTTTGCTGCAAATGAATCTAATTTACCACTATAAACAAAAAGCAACGAGTTCGATGTTAAAGATAAACGATAGTCGCGAGTGAACTTTAATTTGTGCAAAGTAAGTTTGATAATTTATAAAAATAGATTCTACTGTGTAAGTTTAAAAATAATTTCTTTCAATCGTAAGAAAAAAAATTAATAAAAACATACCACTAACAACGGATATTCCACGTGGACTCTAATCAAATTAATTGGAACGATTTAAATAATTAACGAGGTATTAAGAATTTAATAACAATTTTCCGTACATATTAATGTACTACAAGAGTTAAAGAAAGAGCTACTAAAAAGTTTACGTCATAAATAATATTAGGTACACAAAATTCAAATACATGAAAGAATATTATCCTAAATTGTACAATAAAAATGAAAAAGTTTTTTTTTTTGCAAAGGTAACAAGGAAATCTATACTTCAGCAGTATTTTAATTAACAGACGCTCAACTATTCGATAAAATCAAATTCAATGAAAAGGGGACAGTAACCAGAAGAGCTACTCTACAATTATGATCCATTCATAAACCCGAGCAAAACCGTGAATGGAACATTATTTCACTTTCTTTCGAAATACTAATGGAAAATATTTCAAAATCAATCCCAGAAGAGTGCTTCGTTACTTGCAATTTCAATTTACCTAATTTATCTGCACAAAGAAATTAAAAAAGTGCTAATTAAGAAATGCTACCAAAAGCAGCTACAGTGAACTGCTTTATTTATTAACACAATACTAATCTATGCACTCATACTTTTATAATACGCAACTTTAACGGCTCTGGATCCATTGCAACCAACATGGCTACTGTCGATGCAATCATACTTGTCCAGGTGATTCAGGAACAGATTTTCACAACCACAGTGGAAGAAATTGAGGCATAATCGGGGCACGACTTTACTCAAAAAACATGAAAATTTGTTCAATGCAACATTACTTTAATATTATTATACTATTATACTTTGATAAGACGAAAAAGCTAATTTAAAATATTCGCGATGTTTGGAACTCGCAATGCTACGAAATTAATCGATCAAAGACAAATGTCTTTAGATTTTTAAATATTACTCTGAAAAAAAGAAAAAAAAAACGCAAAAATTATTATCGCAACGCTAATAATAAATGACTGGAAGATTATTGTCAAAGCAAATAAACCTTAACTCGTAATCAAAAATTCAAAAGGACGATCACGATTTCATTACTGGAAACACTAAGAACAATCACGATCAGTACTTTTTCACAACTCTAATTAAAAACACGAAATCTTGATTTATTCGCAATTCCAATTTAAAATCGTAGGTACTTTGGAACTATTTGCAATTATAATTCAAACCACGATTTTGTACATTTTCACAACTCTAATTCAAATCGTGATCAATTATTCGCAACACTAATAAAAAATCCATGAATTTGTAAGGGAAAGCTTTTTGCTGCTGAAAAGAAGATCTACACATGCAAACGAGCAGAGTGACAAAGTAGTAACAAGAATGGCCCACCATTCGACAGAATGCTTTCGAATTCTTTTAAATGGAGAACCATTAGTAGTTGCCCACGACAATATTGCGTGTCTGGGGCTCGAAATTTCCTGATAACGGAAACCAAAAAATAACTTATAAAGGTGAACCAAAAATGTAAAATCGCGAAACCTGTGTGGAATACACGTGGACGACCAACGATCACAAGAATCATTGTCCGTGCACACGTTCGAACCTCGAGCAAGTAAACGTTCGTTTCGAGGTCTAACTCGCGACCACGACCGCAANGGGGCTCGAAATTTCCTGATAACGGAAACCAAAAAATAACTTATAAAGGTGAACCAAAAATGTAAAATCGCGAAACCTGTGTGGAATACACGTGGACGACCAACGATCACAAGAATCATTGTCCGTGCACACGTTCGAACCTCGAGCAAGTAAACGTTCGTTTCGAGGTCTAACTCGCGACCACGACCGCAATGGCGACACAAGTCGCCAAATTCGAAAAATCAACCTGGTAAAATCGAAAGCAAATGGCATTCTCCGCTAGCACCGATATTCACCGTTGATTAATCAAATTAAATTTCCTAAAAGAGAAAGTATACTACTTATCCTGCCTATTCCTATATTTAAAAAATGGCAAAACAGTCATTCCACGGTTCTCACATAAGAACCCAGGCGCAATATTCTATACTAGACAGAATGTCCCGGTACGTACCATTTTACTGAAATCACACGTAAAAACACGTGTTTACCTTTACCTTAAACTGAACTATTTTTAATTGAGAACTAGACTAAATGGTAGTAGATTTAGTATCATTTTATCGTTTAGCTTAATTATAAGTCCAATTAAAGATCCGACTTATATATACTGTAGGGTGTTAGAAATAAAGAATGTGCGAGACGAGCGAATGTTTAAGCTAAATGGAAAGAGGTGCGAATGAAAAGTGGTTGGGCCTAGAATGCTAGTTGTTCAAGTGCGTGTGACCGTCTCGTCGCGACGGGACGGCGCCAGGATGTTTAGGGAAAGTGTGACTGAGGACAAAATGATTTCAAGTGGTTGAAGGGATGCGAGGAAAGAATGTTTGGAACCGAGCGATCGAACCGTGTGAACGAAGCGATTCTGGAAATGAGTACGTGACTGCGTGGGTTCGGACTATGGATGCAAGGATTCGGGTGCGAGAGAAAAGGGATGCGTGTGTGTAAGAAAGATAGAGTGACTGAGAGTGAAAATAAAAGGGCGTGAATGTTCGGGGCGAAAAAGAGTTTGGAACGAGTGTTACGAGAAGGCAGAAGACGGAGTGCAGCGAGATTGAAACAGTCGGTCGCGAGTGTAATACAAATTTAATAAACTATTATATATTCCTACAATAAATTATCCTGTAAATAGTTGAAATTCCTACAATACATATGTATATCAACTTTGCTGTTCTACTTGATAGTATATTTACCTGTGTATTGTCATTGAAATAAATAAAATTCGTAATTTAAAAGAGTGAAATTATTATTTGTGTAACATTTAACTCTAAACGACGCAATTCTACAGCCTAATCACACACGCACACACAATGTGGAAAATACTAACATGTCGTGCACGGTACGCCAACGCATTGCCAGCCGCTGAGAAAATTTATTAATACTTATGAACTAGGTTCATCGTGCCGATTGTCGTTCCCTCGCTTAAGTAGCACCTAAGCATGTGAGTGAATTCCTGGCAATAGACACCGAAGGAGTTAAACCTGAAAATTCTCAACCAAAACAAATTATTATTAGTACATATATCTCATTTCTAACGGACTAATACTTTTTAATTCTCTTTCTTATCTTATTTCAAATAAAAATCACTCTACTTTATTACTTCAATTAAATTGAATTACTGAAACTCTAAAAAAAAATCAGACAATGAAAAATTAATTTATTTTTCAAGAAAAACTAAATTTAATCCAAGGCTGTAAAGAATGACTGGTATCTCTATAAGTTAAATATCAAGTGAAACACTCTTGGATAATTTCTTTGTCAAAGCACATTTTTGAACACACAAAAGTTTCAAGCCTGTCGCTTTGACTCTGAAATCTACCAGTCGAAAAATGTCTNCGAGCGAATGTTTAAGCTAAATGGAAAGAGGTGCGAATGAAAAGTGGTTGGGCCTAGAATGCTAGTTGTTCAAGTGCGTGTGACCGTCTCGTCGCGACGGGACGGCGCCAGGATGTTTAGGGAAAGTGTGACTGAGGACAAAATGATTTCAAGTGGTTGAAGGGATGCGAGGAAAGAATGTTTGGAACCGAGCGATCGAACCGTGTGAACGAAGCGATTCTGGAAATGAGTACGTGACTGCGTGGGTTCGGACTATGGATGCAAGGATTCGGGTGCGAGAGAAAAGGGATGCGTGTGTGTAAGAAAGATAGAGTGACTGAGAGTGAAAATAAAAGGGCGTGAATGTTCGGGGCGAAAAAGAGTTTGGAACGAGTGTTACGAGAAGGCAGAAGACGGAGTGCAGCGAGATTGAAACAGTCGGTCGCGAGTGTAATACAAATTTAATAAACTATTATATATTCCTACAATAAATTATCCTGTAAATAGTTGAAATTCCTACAATACATATGTATATCAACTTTGCTGTTCTACTTGATAGTATATTTACCTGTGTATTGTCATTGAAATAAATAAAATTCGTAATTTAAAAGAGTGAAATTATTATTTGTGTAACATTTAACTCTAAACGACGCAATTCTACAGCCTAATCACACACGCACACACAATGTGGAAAATACTAACATGTCGTGCACGGTACGCCAACGCATTGCCAGCCGCTGAGAAAATTTATTAATACTTATGAACTAGGTTCATCGTGCCGATTGTCGTTCCCTCGCTTAAGTAGCACCTAAGCATGTGAGTGAATTCCTGGCAATAGACACCGAAGGAGTTAAACCTGAAAATTCTCAACCAAAACAAATTATTATTAGTACATATATCTCATTTCTAACGGACTAATACTTTTTAATTCTCTTTCTTATCTTATTTCAAATCAAAATCACTCTACTTTATTACTTCAATTAAATTGAATTACTGAAACTCTAAAAAAAAATCAGACAATGAAAAATTAATTTATTTTTCAAGAAAAACTAAATTTAATCCAAGGCTGTAAAGAATGACTGGTATCTCTATAAGTTAAATATCAAGTGAAACACTCTTGGATAATTTCTTTGTCAAAGCACATTTTTGAACACATAAAAGTTTCAAGCCTGTCGCTTTGACTCTGAAATCTACCAGTCGAAAAATGTCTTCTTGTACATTAAATTTCATATTATTTTTATACAGAAATTACTAACAATAAATATTAATGTTTCTATCCCTCGAATTGTACAGAAAATTTCGAATTAAATATAATGATGTAAATCAAATGATTCGATACTACTACCGAATAGAAAATGAAATTACAAAATAATCAATTATGCGTAACGCTAATTTATACATAATACCATTTATTGTATTATATGTATATTATTACAGAAATAACAATTCAAATGGTAATCATCATTACGTACGATAACAATAATAGCAATAATTATAATAATTCTAAAAGTAACAAAGTCGGAGGGTATTCGACTTCTACATTATGAATATAAGTATACTGTGAAATATACTTAAATAAAATCATTCCAACAATAATGAACCATTAAAATATTCGACTACTCAATGATTTCATTTATTTATAGAAATATTCAATGGACGTTCTAATTTTTCTATATATAAAAAATACTTGCAGTAATTAATGTTGATCAATTAAATAATTAATATTAAAGAAACGCGATGTACAAGAAGCCCTAACCATACCTAATAAACAAAACACAATGAAAATACAAAAAATGTTACTATTCATGACCATAATGTATACCCATGGTCATTATGCTCGCAAGAAATCTACATAATACAACCAGTCACCCGACCGGAGGAACTAAAAAGCATCCAACTCACCAATAAATGCGAAGTCATCCTGTCCAGACGACGTTTTTCAACCAAGGCGAAATCGTCCAGCCAAGAGGAAGTCATCTGTTAACATAAAAAGTAATTATTTTAAATAAAATGATCTGATTTCAAAGTAAGAATGTATACAAATAAATTCCAAAATTTTATCGAAATAAATTATTTCCAAATGATTTACTTGCCAAATATTTTAATATTTCAAATAAAAATTTGGTTAAATAATTATTTACAAAATAAAAATTTGATTTCATTAATTATCTGAATTCAATATTATTTTTATAATGCTCATACCTGTTCACAACCAGGGGAAGGTGTCCTAAAGTCATTAGTCGTTAACCCATGGATAGAAATAAAAGCTCTGAAAATCTTAAAAGAAAACACAGAATGTTATTATTCGTTCCTAAAGTCATGAAGTTGATTATTTGGAAATTCTGGCTTTAATAAGGAAACAGACATTTAAAACTTTCTAAGATTTCGGTACTCCCATGCATCAACGTCCAAGAGAGGAATGACGCCATGCGATCGTAGCTCGGCCGGTGCAGTGGGGGGAATCGCTCGAGTCCAAAAGTTGCGTGCGCAAATTCCCAGAAATTTTTCGAAGAAAATTCTCAACGCCGCCGAAAGCTGAATAGACTTTTGTAAAATATTTTCAATGTTTTAGTTTTAAATAGATGGAATCTATTTTTTTGTTTTTTTTTATTATTATTTATACATAAATGTTTATAAAATCTATACTTGAAGGATCGCACAAGACCAAATTTTACAATAATACGTTAAAGTTCCATAAATTGATTGTACAAAGTAAATAATTATTTACTATTCCTTCGCAATTTTATTAGCTACAAAGCTGCCATTTTTATGATCAAAAATATATCTGTGTTTTTTTAATCATTTATTTTCTTCGTCTAAAAGACTTCTACAACAATTCTATGCTTCTGTTATCCTCGGAGAAATATAATAAGAGCAGAAAACTAAACTTACTGCTTTAAATCGTAGAAAGCGTAACAAAACATCTGATTTTTTACACGATCGATATTTAAGAACATAGGACACAAAGTCCAATAAGATGTTAGGTCTATCCTGTATCTCGTCTGTGATAAAACCTTATTGTTAGCTGCGTCCAAACTTAACGTTCCAAAGATACAGCTATACTTGGCACTGATATTAAAATTCTGTAAGTTATTATAAGAGATGGAGTATTCCCTTTAAAAAGGTACGTTTTATGTCCATTTTCAAGTTCAGAAATTTCAAACAATTCTCCCAAAAGAATTTTTAATTACCATCCTTCGAAAGTTAGAAGAATAATGAAAAATACATTCGGTATATTCTCACAAATATTTAAGATTTACAATAAGATTAGATCAACTGAATTTAAACTCAGATTTTGCCAGTCTTGTCGTCTTAGCAACGTGTATTTTACACGATCTTATTCGTTCAATGTGTTTAATTATTAAAAATTTAGAAGTAAATATAGATCTATGAAGACACGCAAATAATAATGTCTAGACGAAATTTACTGTCCGAGATACTTTTACCGAATATTTTATTGAAACTTGCGGCACAGTCAATTGACAAAATAATGTATACATTTATAGACAATATATGTATATAGTATAATGCAAATCTTCATATATAATAACATTAATGATTGATATTTAATATATATATATACATGTATCGTAATACTAAATTATTAAATTACAGTACAGTACAATAGATTTATTATACAATGTAATAAAATTGATTTTGTATCGAAATGTGTTATAGTTGTTAGAATTACATAATTATTTTAACTTTTTAGCAATTTCGATCCAAATTCTTTCCTTCATTTTTACATCACTATATTTCACGTGACACATCATACAAAAACAAATGTTCCTGAACTCACGTTCAAAATCGCTTATCATTTAAAATAGAATAACTGTTTCATAATTGGATCAAACTACTCGAACTTTTTTAAGCAGTTAAGATTGGTTCAGTACTTACAGTTAGATGAATATAAAAAAGTTTTTGAAAAAAATTACAATTGATCATGAAGAAAATAGTAAAGATCAATTTTTACAACTTTTTTTATCCGAGTTTGTAATAAAAATTGCCTTTTTTCCCTTCTACGTACCTTAATCGATTTTCTTGTACCTTTTGCTAAATTTCAATTACTTTTCATAGATTTGTTCATTATCCATTTGGAATATCTGAAAAACTCAATTTATTTGTTCCACACGAGTAACAATTAATTAGTTTATTCGATATAACTTTTGTTTAACATTCGTCAACAGTCGCTTCGATACATCCTGAGTTGCTCCTAGAAACACAAGCGCGGCGTGGAATCTAACGACCCCGCTGACGCTCAGTCGTCTTACACGCTCTGCGATTGATCAGTGTTTTTTTTGTTAATAACTCGTTAACAAAGCCGAATTTGACATTTTCGCAAAGGAAAAATTTGCTTGGAATCACCTCAGGAATCACCCCTTAAAGGGACTTGCAAACCTTTTGGGACACCCTGTATATGTAAATACAGTAATTCCCAAAAATATTCGGATTTTATGGCTTGATATTTGATTTGTTTATACAGTAATCGCCCTGGTTACTGTTTCTATCAATAAGTCGTTTATTAATTTTGTTATACATATATAATTCAGTTAAGAAAATTAAATATATTGCATAATAAAAATTATCAAACGAAATAGTTTTGAATTTTTGACTCACAAAAATATTCAGACAATGTTCATTTGTCATTTCTTTAATGCAATTTAATATTTTAAAACAATTTTAACACTTCGTGGCGTAACTATTTTTCTTTTAGAACATGTTTTAGTCTGTTTGGCATGTTTATAAATTTATTTTTAAAAATATTATATAGCTAGTTTTATATTCGCTCATTCGTTTTAAAATTTTTATTCCGATTCAGCTATTGAAGAAATTGGAATTTTCAAATTTTTCTATCGTATGCATCTCATAAGTTCTCAATAGGTTGTATTTGTGATGGGAGATGAAGGATTTTCCCCGATAAAACTTAAAACTATTATTACTCCTCATTTTTTCGGTATTTTAAATTAAATTGTTTTTAAGTATGTTTAAATAAAAATTGGTACATATCTATAATCCTATCAGTGAATACTAAGTTTCCAACTCCATGTGACGAAAAGCAAGTTCCAGACCATTACGCTATTTGCTCCCTGTTTTACCATATCTCCCGTGTTCTTGAATCGAAACTCTTTACTCACTTTTTGTCGCATCATTGTTCTTCCGTCGGAATTGTAGAAATCGAATTTGCATTCGACAACAAATATTACGTCGATTCAATCGTGTTGCAATCTTAGAAATTAGCTCTTTTACAAAGTTTATTCGTTTCTTCCTATTTATCTTATTAATAAATGGTTTTTTCTACCTACTCTTCCCTTATAATTAGGTTACCTAAGTGTTTTACGAACTATTTAGTCCAACACTTTTTTGGACGTTTTCTTGTAACAGCTTACTAATTTTTTTTTTTTTTTTGGAAGTTATTTACCGATTTTCTGTCACTTTTCGAATAATTCTGTTTTTTCACTTGTACTTAAGAGACTTAGTCTTTCAGTTTACAGAATAGATTCAGTACAATTCTCAATACGAAGTCATCGAATGATATCCGCAACGTGTCCAAATATTTTTTTCAGATAAACCACGAATGTAACTTTTTACTTTTCATGTTTATGTTTTTATAAAAGTAAGTTTATTATATCTATTATTGTATACATTATATAAGTTGAATCTCTAACTTGATATTACGCGAAGAAAATTTTCAGGAAATAAAGTGTAATTACTCGTTGGTTATTACGTTTAGAGCTAACGAAGGCCAATACCTTTTTACTCAGAATTCGACATTCCGAAGGATCTATATTTTGGTATAAAAAATATAGTATTCCATTTAAAAAAACAAAGTCGACCTTCAAATCTCTCTCAAGCTTTGCAAGTTATAGAGGTGTGCAAGTTGCGTGGACCACGCTGTATAATATTTATTCGGTTTCATAGCCAAGAATAGGACTTGGTTTACATTAACCTATCTTACCCATTTTACCCTAACTCCAACTATAACTAATTAAATTACATAAAAGTATCTTACACGTAAAACTTCGATTTCCGATATTAACTTGTATAATACAAATTAATTCAAATGAGAAATAACAACATAAAATATCGTAAATAGTATAATTTTGACAATTAATTCCTAAATCTCCAACTGGAATGTACAAAGTACAATAAAATTTCTTTTAACATGTTTATCGAATGCTGACAAGAAACAATAAATTAATAAAGGTGATGGCAACTTCCCTTGTTTCAACTTGCAATTCATGTAACTTTGCATCCCTATTGTAATTAGATTTATTGGCGACTGAAACCACTGAAATTGCTCATGTAAGTTTACAAAGTACAATATTAATATTAGAATGTTATAAACACAGAGAAAAATATTAAATGATTTATTCGTTTATCAGATCATTTAGAATTACGAGTATCCCGCTTGGAATCTAAAACTTTTCCTAGGTAAAAGAATTCGGAATGAAATCTGTGCTATGTATTCTTTTTTGTTACGGTAGGTAGGTTTTAACAATTAGATGCGATTCGTGTTAGTAAAGTTGCTTCTAGGTTGCAGAAATTTCAACACAGTGTATAAATGTAACACTTCGCGCACCAATTGCATAAATAGAAAGAATGCTGAAACTTCAAATACGCTTGAATAAAAAAAAA
>SMSQ01022558.1:61214-116229 GCA_019453375.1 Ctenoplectra terminalis | reverse complement strand
AAAAAAAAAAAAAAAAAAAAAAAAAAAAAAAAAAAAGAAAAGAAAAAACACTCAACATTTACTTATTAGTAAGCTTATCGTTAAAAAATAGATCATTCTATCGATGATCCGTTAATGCGACAATGACTGAATAGGCGAACTTGCTGAAGCAAAATGACGAGAGATAGTAAAAATAGAAGACAGTGGATAAAGTGGTTAAAATAGTTAAATCAAATATACAACTGTACGTAGGTGTTGGTGTAAATGCATGGTTTTATCGTTCGTTTAAAACTTTCCCTTTCGCTGGTTGTTCTCCTTTTTGTTCGCCCGTAAACGGACGAATGTGTCGAAAACAAGCGATTTAATTTAGTGGCCAGGCAGTCGTATACAACACGATGGCTGAAGCATTTTTTCGTCAAAGGATCGTGTTCGCTCGCTACGTTCCGTACTCAGCGTTTTTTCTCTTCTCTTTTGCGAACGAAACAATTGGTCAGGGTTGAGCGCGAGAAGCGGAGCAGCACGCGTGTACATACACCTACATACAGACGACAGGGGGATGGAGACTGGAAATGGGTTGGTGGGAAAATGGAGAGATTGCTGCAGAGCGCGGCGCGCGGCGCGCGGTGCAGCAGCATGGAATTGGATGAGAGAGATGAAGTGGTAGATTAACGTTAACCGACGTAGCCCATTCATAACTGGTCTCTCGTCTGACCGTACGCGTCCTGAACCGCCTATGTATGTATACACAAACCTTCTCTATACGACGATTTATAGAATTGGAAAAACGATATCGGAAAAATAGTAAACTTTATTGATGAATCTCTTCCCGACCTTTAAGCGATATTGCAGTGATCGTGTCGAATGCATGCATTTCCCTGCTGCTCCAGCGTCGTGCCACAGGTGGCATGTAAGCCAATTTATGCTGCTCTCCACTCTTTTTACTGGCTCCCTCCCATTTCTCCCTCTCTCATCCTTTCTCACTCTTAAAATATTGTTAAATTAAAACTGTTGAGCCGCCCCCGGTGTCGATTATTGTGACAATTTAAACACATATGTATAACTACCGCTTTACGCTAATTTACATTCTTTTTTCCCTTTCATTATAATCGAGCTACGTATTTCTTTTTTCAAAACTTTTCAATTCGTAAACCTTGCGTCCTGCCTACACGTTTAATCTGTAAAAGCGTTTTCTTTCGAATCTGTTTTACTTTTTATTACTTTTCGATTAAACAATAGTAGCTGGAGTAATTTATAAACAATAGAAATTTGTAAATAAAATAACAAGTAACTCTTAACTGAAAAAACTCTTAAAACTTAAAACTGATTGCTTTTTGTTTTTTATTACTTTCAAGTGCAACAATTGTAATATCGACAACGTTACAAGTGCGAATATTCTTAAAATCACTTTTTTTTCCTTTTAAAGAATAATTATTGAGCAACATATCGATGGTTGTTCAAAAACTGTAAGCTTTTGGGAATAAAATAATCTTTAAAGATGATGAATCAATGATTAAATATCTTAGTGAACATATTCAAAATTCAATTGTTTGTACAGTAATTGTACATAAAATAAAAAGTAACTTATTCTCGTATAATGTTTCGTAGGAATACAGTATAGTATACACTATCGCTCATAAGTATCCGAACACTGATAAATTTGTCAACTTGATCAATTTCTTTCCTTTAGGAAGATACATGTATGTAATTCAACCCAAAATTAATTGCTTGATCTATGACATGTTAATCTGCGAAAATCATTCAAGATCAATTAAGGTTATTCAATATTTACTATCATTGGCCGATCAAACTATTTCTCCTACGTTTACGACAAATCTGACCAACCCTGATTATTTCATGGGCCACCTAAGGGTATTATCGATTTAGGTACCGATTTAATTATTAGGACAATGAGCAGGAGGGCGTATCATACCGTGATCAAAAATTTATGCCTCAAGAATTATAATGTTCCTAGTCTGGATTTCCGAAAACTCACAGTTTTCGAAATATTCTCATAAAATTATCCGTACATCTGCGGTGACTTCTACCCATACGCGTGCATCTGTGACACAGCCACAAATATAATCATTATCGACATCGCTTCGCGTTTATATAAATTATAAACAAACATAAGAATTAGGTTTAGGTTACGTGTCATTTTATTCGACCGGCAACCAATACTTTGACGTTGTCATGAATGCACACTTGCAACCAGAATTCACTGTACCTGTTAGTACAGTCGCAGCCCCGGTACGTATACCGATGTCGTAAATTAAAACATTAAAAAGCAGAACCGATAGATTTCTTCGTAGTTCGGCCTTGACCACAGTTCAAAATCTATATTAGATCATATTTCTGTTAATCGCTTGTCCCGACAATTGGAACATGCTTGTTTTAACGATCGACCGATTTTACGATCTCGTTGTATCGTGTCTGCGGCTATACCGGCAATTTTTACGAATATCTTGAAAACTATGAAAATTCAGGGGAAAAATTATATTGGAAAAAGTTGTTCAAAATGTTTATATTTGTAACATATTTAAAAATCATAGAAAAGCATAAAATAATTACCTATGATTTTACTGCAATTTATACGATTATTTATAAAATGACGCATATTTTTAATGAAAATTCTACCCATAAATTCTCCTTTCAACTTTTATATCTTGTGAAGGATAAAATTCCGAAAGGCTCTGGTAGCCGATCGACATGAAAATTGATGGAGGGGGAAGGGAAAGAGGACGGAACCGAAATGTAAAATTTTAGATTCATGATTCATCTAATTATTCCAAGATATTGGAAGGAGAAAATTTTCGGTACTATATACTGACTAATATATTGAGTGCTGCTTATCCTGTGGCTGCCAATACAACCGTCTTCGCTGTGGTAATTATATGTCGATTGTCAAGTAGCCGATAACGGTGTGTAGCGATATCAGATTCGGTACGCATATGGTATCCCATGAAAATTTCGATGCAAGGACTATTCTGGTGTTGTTAGAAACTAATCCAGCTCTAATTCAATCTAAATCCACGTTAGCGACAGTATTTGGTAAGTTAAATATGTTTAATTCCGTGATAACTAGTGATTAGATTTTTCGGCAATCGAAATTAAAATGTAACTTAACAAAATTTACATCTGTGGAACACTACAAATATTGAGATCGATACCGCTATAGCATCATCGGCACTCGACAATTGAAGACGATGACTACTATGTACAGCAAAAATGGTTGTTTAGTAACGTACATACGAATAAGCAGCGTTCGTTGTATTAGTCAACTCTGTAAACGCAATATTCAATGTACGGCGTTGAAAGTGTTTTATTAATATCTCAAAAACTAATAATTGGTTGAAGTTAAAATTTTATATTTGTGGTTCACCCCCCCCCCCTCCTCCCTCCCTCCCTCTTCATCCCTCTAAATTAATTGAATTGGACCAGACATTGTTTGTAACCTTCCATATGCATGGGGTCTTTAAAGTCATCTAACGCACGTTTATCCTTGCATAAATCCTTGTGAAAATATAAAATTGTGTCCTGTGCAATTCTCTTTCGATAATTGTATATCTGATTTATCGGAATAAAATATTATGTAACATATAGTATTTATAAAAGTAAAGTTAAACGGGAAATACAGTTAAGCCAGTGTATTCTACTTTGTGCTAATTTATTGTTTGACAAAAAGTGTGCGAACAAAAAGTTTTAGGTTCTTAAATTTTTATTTGTTCGTTTTTTTACGTATGTTTATTTTTTACAACAAAATTGTTGTTATCCAAATAATTGTCTCCGTCGGACAACTCTCTGAAACATAAATGAAACTAAAATTATTGGGTAACTCGATCGTATTGTGTGTACATATTGTCTAAATGTTGTGTAAATATTGGCTAAATATAAATGAGAAATGAATGCGTATGATAATTGTATCGGGTGATAAGAAAAGAGAAATTAATTCGAATGAAAATAGAAATAAAGATGAGAAGTAAGGTTAAGAGTGGGAGTGGAAATACTAGTGTTCCTCCGTTAGCGAACAGAAAGTAGATGAAGAAAGTTCGGTATCGAAGAGATCAGCGCGCAGGATACTCTAGTTTTGCGAGCTTTAATACCGTGACATTCCCTTTATACTAGCGAACGAAGCACAACGTGGGATCCACTTTAATCCTAATATACCATACGTAGGATGAGCTGGTAAAATAATGGCAGAATTCGTGACATCAAAGCGATCGGCAATCATGTAAATAGTGGCGAATCTAAAATCGATCCTTTTCTATTGTCATTGATCAGATTTGTCGGATTTTCTGATCACGCAAGATTTCAAACAGGTTACATTAGATGGCGCTACTAGTCGTGCGGAGCGCAACTCTTCCGACAAAATATTTTCCGTTCGTGTTTGTTGGAATCGTGGGAAAATATTTGTCGCGATGGACGCAGGACAACATCTGTTTGTTGATTAACGATAGTTGTAAAAATAATAATTTTTCTCTACTTAAACGCGTTTTTTACGAGTATGCGAGAAGAGTTAAGAATATTCGTGATCATTTCGACGATATAATTCTATAAAATATTTCAGGAGCACTAATGAGTCAATAACTTTGCTGGCTCTCGAGTATATGCAAGGGAGAACGTACGCCAAGACCAGAAGGACGTTCTGTGACGCTTTCAATTGAAAATCTTAAGGCACCCTCGTGCACCGTTGGAAGATAATATATAGGGTTACATTACGCGCAAAATCGATCAGTTATTTTAGTTGGGAATAAAATTTATAACGAAACCGCTAGCGATAATTTTTTTCTGATACAAAAATAACCGGTACATTTCGTTACGTGTACTTCGTGCAACGATGTATCGTAGAATTGGCCGTATGTTCAAATTAAACACATAGTTACTTTAAAAAGAAAACTTTCTGGGTCTTTTGTGTGTTTGAAACCGAAAGAGAGTAAACGATACGAACGAAATACAAAGTAAATGTAAAATATTAAAACCTTAGCGGAAAGAATTAGTAATTATTTGTCACTATCTGAATGCATACAATTCAAAATATGTCGTGGTTTGAGCAGAATTGCGGAATGCCAGCAAATGGGATTCTATTTAATTCAACGTCACGATTGTCACGTGAACCATTAAAGCTTTACACATGCTGCTCTTTCAATGTTCACTGAATATAATTGGCATACGATACATTTCATAAAACGAGAATTAATAAAACATATAAAAAAAGAAACGTTTGTACGATATTAAGCGTTAATAAAAGTAAAATCTATTAAAATATACATAAATAATAACATAGTTTCTTTGCATTTTTAGTTTCGTGTAAAAGAAAAGTAACAATTTCTTCTGCTGTCAACTTGAAGCAATAGATATTTAAATCTTAAGGAATCTAGTCAACAGAATTTAATCACATTTATTATATGTGTCACTTGACATTATAGCAACGAATAATGTAAATGGTAGGAATCAACATGTATATCAATTTAACGGTAATTTGAAAACGAATTTTATAAACTATAGAAAGACTTTATTTAACTTTATCGATTGATTACAGATTCATAACGGTATAAATTAATTATTTCGTACTTCGATTAAATTATTGCGATTTAAAATATAAACTTTAATTAATTGTTAACATCAATTAATTACTATAACTGTATTTCATACATTATGACTACACTCAGAGATCGTGAGTTCGATTCCTGCTTGACATCTTGCATTTCCTCCTCCATTCTTACAATAGTTTTAATGAAAAATTGTTGAATCTTGTTTACAATTATTTTGATATCACAATTTTAAGTGTTTTCAATAATCTAGAAACAAAACACATACATGTGTACACGTAATATCTCGAGAATATTGTTTACAATTCTAGGAGTTGCAAATTGATATGCATACTGGATTCATATGACGCAACGATACTTATATGTGTTTTAATTCGATATTATCTAATTGATGAAACTATTCTTATGTACAAAGTATGCAAAATATTTAAATCTAAAAATTCTAAATATGAAATTTATTGAAAAAATTAATATCGATTTAATTTGATTCAGAGAAATTCATTGTAACAATAATCTTCTTTAAATACAGCTACATTATTGTACAGCAATTCTATGTGCGGCGTTTTTATTTCAGTATGATCATTTTAAATAAATTTTATTTTTTAACAAAAATAATATCGAATTGAAAATTTCGATGATTGAAGATAAAATTTATTTTATCAAGAAGTGGTAGTAATAACGCCATTGTTAGAAATTATTCGTTTTTCTAAGATGAAATTGAAAGCAGTTCTGTAACTTCTGTTTTAAAATCTCTACACGCAACAAGGTTGTAAGCCACGTCGTTTGTTTCTTTTTTTTTTAGGATCCTTTCACAGGAAATTTCTAAAATCTTCAATATAACCATATTAGTTTTTTATCAGATTTTAGATTTTTTTAAATAGTTTCTCAATATGAAATTTTCGTTCTAATATGTTATATCTTCCTCTGCTAGATATAGTTATCCAATTTGTAGTAGTTATCTAATTTATAGCATCACTTCAAATCGAGGTACCCTATCACTTTTTATCATATTTATAACATCGAAATTTAATTTTTTAAAAGTGTGTATCATTTCTCATTTTTCTTGCGATATAATTCAAAAAACAGTTGTGAATATTTGGCAACGGAATGGTTAACTATAATACATACACATATTTAATATTGTACATTTTTTCACGTTTCGATTTAATAAAAGCATCTTTAATAATATTGAAATGATTTGTTCTGCTCTTGGCGACGATTTAGTAACACAACAATTGGCATCAGAGGTTTGTTTTAAGGGGAATTTTTGTATTAAAGATCAATCAGAATTCGGTAGCGACAGAGAATTCAATACCCAGAAAGTATTACTTAATTAAAATACATGAAAAATGGAGGAAAGTCATTTTTAACAATAAGGAAAGTTTCAATTTGAAAAAAAAATAAGGACCATGTTTTTCTCACAAACGCACATATATTTTTTCTAATAAATTATAACAATCTTGAAATATTTGATTATCCGATTTCATTCCAATTGTAGATTAAAGTAGAAAATATGATATTATTAGCAATAACATTAATAACAAAATAAGTATTATAATATTAGCAAAATGTAGACCTCTGGGGTTATTACAAGATACAAGCATAATATTTAATCTACGTACAAATTATGTTGATAGACATTAATTTGAATTTAGTCACAACAAGACAAATATATTTAGATGCAATTAAAGTATGGTATATGTATTAATATAATTGAACGAAAAATCATTTTATAAATAACTTTTCTGCAACGCAATTGATAGTAGATATAAAACATGTGTAAAAACAGATTTTTTATTGGTTAGAAAGTACAGTGTGACAAAATATTGACAATATTGACAATATTGACACAATATTGCGTTTCTGGGACATAATATAGGACATAATATCAACTTAAATATCTATTTTATGAATTTTATTTTCTTGATTCTTCCTTCATATAATTTATGAAATTCCCATGAACTGAAATACGGATTGGAGGAATGAAGCTTACCGAATGAAGCTAGAATACTGGATTACCAGTCAGTGTATGACACATGTATAAAACAGTATACATACATGTGCATACATATAGCCTAGAAGAATTTGAATAATTGTTTTTCTAATCTTGTTATCCTACGGATTGGACGAAATTGTTTAAACTAAGCTTAAATAAAATTGTATTTTATAGGAAATATAATTGAATATTAATCAATTAAATAAATAACAGTACGTTAACTCAATATCAAGTACGTAAGTTTTATTTCAATGAATTTATTATTCCCAATTCTTTCATGGATCTTCTTTCTTCCCTTTCTTTTCAACAGTAAATACGTTGTTGGAGTTCATTGATAATTTTTTTCTCGATGTTACCATGATGTATAGAAATAAAATAGCTTTTACTGCAACACGCGTATAATTTTACATTTTACATATAATTAAAAAGTTTCTAAACGTGAAAATATAAAAAAAAACATTTATTTAATTGTTTTATTATAAAATGTATTACTACATCAAAGAAAAGAAAAATCCAACAGAAACCATAGAATGTAATCCTTTCCTTTATTTTATTTTATTTTATTTTATTTTATTTTATTTGGTTTAAATAAATAATGGTTAACGCTTGTATTTAACTACTTACCTTATGCAGGAAATTGATCTTAGCATTCTGCATTGCGACATTTGAGGGCGTTTATTTTATTAAGGGGTTGGACTACTTACCTTGGTTTGTCCGAAAAGTAGCGCATGTTTAAGAATTTATTTTGAAGCAACGAATTGAATGCTATTGTTGGATAACAATGTAACCTTATTGACAATGAACAAGTTTCTGAAACTAAATTTGCCTAAGGGGATATTAAATAAAACTAAATTACTCGTTTGGTAACATATTGTTTACAAATACAAATAGCAAAGTGCACGTGTATTTAACGGAACTTGACAGGCGATTTTCTCGAAAATAATGTTTCGTATAAAAAGTTGTCATTCCACATTTTGAACTTACTTTTGTACGAGGAATCATCTCTTTTCGGTTTATACCACGATCGATACATCTGGTACATATTTATATACGAGAAAGGATTCGAAGAAGATAACAAAAGTATTATCATTATGCGTTACAATGAAAATCTTATTGACATCGATCGTACTTGATACAATAGTTTAAAATACGTCTTATAAAGAGAAGAAATGATAAAATTAACTTTTATAAACAAAACTATTTTCTATGTAACGTTAAATTTGCAAAGTAAAATAGTATGAAGAAAATCAAGCATAAATGCGAAAGAAGATAAAAAATCAAGAAACATATCAATCGTGTATATTTAAAAATTTAACGACACTTTAAGATCAATGCAAAAGAAACCATATTCGTATAAACATTATTACTATTATATCTATTCGGTATTTTAAATCTTATCGAAATGTAATAAAAAACATTGCATATCACAAACCATATGCGAATAGTAATTCACATATGTAATTTAAATCATTGGGAAAATACTAGGATAATTGTGTTGATTTTACTCACGGCTAGCTGAATCTTATTATTTATCATTCTATTCCTGACTTTGTTCGATTGTTTGCTAAAAATAAGAAATTAAGGAACCTTTGGTAATTGGAAAGGATAATATGTCAAATTCTAATTACTTTTACACGTAATAAAAAGACATAGTTCCATGCTTTTTCATATTTTTCGAAAAAAATTATTTTGAATTTCGGGGTGCTTTAAACACTTATCCACTATCTACTTTTTCATAGATTTTTGTATTTTTAATAATCAGTGTCCACAAAGGAGATCAGTGTCCAATTTGATACAAAAAGTAAACAAAACAGGTAAAATGAATGGCACGAATCCACCAACATTACCTTTTTTCTGTTTCTGCTCATATGTTTCGTATAACAGAAAAAAGAAACAGAAGGTAGAGAAGAACATGAGAAAGAAGAGGAAAGAAGACGAAGGAAGAAGGGAGATAGGAAGTGTGCGAACGAACGAACGAACGAACGAACGAACGAAGGAACAAGAAGAGCAAAAGAGAAAAGATAAGAAAAGAAAGGAAATCTCAGAGGTTAGACGGGGCACTTTCACCTGCCAGCCCTTAAGGGTTCAAAAATACACAATAAGACCGAAGAAGTTTATGCAGACACTCGTTACACTTACTCAAACAGCGGAAGTCGCAAGTGTAATGACGAGCACCGTGATTCCCTTAATTTGACAATATCTGCTTTAACGGAAAAGCGGTTGATACGTTCCCTTTAATGTATATAACAAAAAGTTTCACGACGAATAAAGCGACTAGGAGTGGGAGAATGGAAGCGAACGTGCGCGTGCGAGTGAGAAACTAGAAGAGCGAAAGAGCTGGAGAATGGTGTGCGAGGGGTGAGTCATGGAAAAAGGAGTAGGTGGAGTTAGCACGGCAGTGAAGGGACGGGGGTAAAGAGGAATCGTAGGTGGGGTGTGAGTTAGGAGCGCGCGCGCATGGGAGAGCGAGAGAGAGAAGAGAGGAAGAGAGGAAGAGAGGAAGAGAGGAAGAGCGGCGATGGTGGGAGTAGTGAGAAACGAGGAGGTCTCGTTGAAGAGAGAGAGAGGATAAATGGTTGAAAAGAATTTGACCAACAGTTGGACACTGCTAGGCTTTTTTATAAATTTAAGCATTTCTGTTTGTTGCGTAAAAATATGATTTTTGCAAACGACCAGTCTACAATTTCTAAACGAGAGATCCTCGAGGGTTGTTACTTTCTTCTCAGGATGGAATTTGCGAGTTTTTCGTTAACGGATCAGCCAATAATTTCACATTTCGTCGTTCGAGAGACGGAGAGACTCTCGCGGCACGAGCGAAAGCCGCGAACGATAAGAGAGAAAGAAAACTATGAGACCGAGTGAACGAGAGAGCAAGGGTGAAAGGGCGGGAGAGCAAAAAGGAGAGAGAATTGGAGGGACAGAGAAGAAGATAGCCGAACGGGCAGAGACGATGGCTCTGAGCTACCAACAGTGTTCCTATTGTCCATGGTTCCCTTCGAATAAATAGCTCTTGGAATTTACAGAATGTTTGGAAAAAAAACTTTTCTCTCTGTTTCAATGATTCTTACGATGTGCAATATTTTCAGAGAAAAGTTTCATTTTTCAAAGGAACGGAAAAAATTCTAAAAAATACTGAAACGTTTGCGGATGGTCAATTCCATGCCGGTCCGGTGAGGTCTCGTTTATTTTTGCATTTTAAGGCATTGAAGAAAAGAAAATGTTAAAAAATAGGAAAAACCGAGCGCTCGGGCGCAGGGTGAGAGCTGAAGAGAGGACGGCTCGAGGGAAGAACTGGGGAATGGGAAAGATGTGCACAAAAACGTACTGACGAACGTACAATGAAGCAAAAAGAGGTATGTATCTAACCTACCAACGCGAAGTAAAAGTCTGTAGGCCCGGGAAAGAGTTGTGCTGGCAAGATCGGGGTGCTAACTCAACCAGACTAAAGTAGAAAGAAGACGAGTCTCGTCGGCAGAATTCTCTAAAATACTTACGTATAACCTACCTCTCTGTTGCCGTTGTTGCACAAGTCACCTAACGTTCGTCTGAACAACTTTGCATTTTATTCACTAATTTAACTTTTTTTTTGCTCAAACTCGATTTTTGTTAATACAATAATTTCCTATAACTTAATTGTTTGTCGAGACAACACATAAAATGTAAATTTNGAGTGCTTACGTTAATAAACATTGCAAATGTATCCCAATCGTATCTATTTTACTCGTAAAAAGAAAATTGAAAATTTAGTTTTAATTACAAAATAAGCTTATTGACATAAGCTCATTTAGAAGTACATAATCGAATTTAGATTCAGTATTATTCGTCTCTAACTTTAATTTGTGTTTGTTTTGTAAAATGTTTGTAATTATTTGTTTTTACTAAGAAAATATCCAGAAAAGAAAGAAACTTTTATATCNAAAAAAAAAAAAAAAAAAAAAAAAAAAAAAAAAGAAACAGTATTATGTATAAGTAAAATGTTTCTCCTGACTGTGCCCTTTGATTAACTTAAATTAGTAGAATATATTTGATATATTATACATAATAATTATGGCAAGAGTGCTTACGTTAATAAACATTGCAAATGTATCCCAATCGTATCTATTTTACTCGTAAAAAGAAAATTGAAAATTTAGTTTTAATTACAAAATAAGCTTATTGACATAAGCTCATTTAGAAGTACATAATCGAATTTAGATTCAGTATTATTCGTCTCTAACTTTAATTTGTGTTTGTTTTGTAAAATGTTTGTAATTATTTGTTTTTACTAAGAAAATATCCAGAAAAGAAAGAAACTTTTATATCTTTTCATTTGAATCGCGATATGAAATACTTCTCTATAAATTATTTTTAGAACAATCGTATACGCACAATGGCAATAATATTATAGATTTTCGGAAATATTGCGATTCGCTGATCTTACAATATATATCGCTAGTTATTTAGGACTTACTTTCACACGTTTCTTACTTATATCGTAGCAACCTATCGATAACACTGACTTTAATTATATTTTTATATATTACGTGTTACGATACGGTCGCTTCCGAAAGTCTATGTACACCTTTCAAATTTCAAACGTTTAAAAATGTACAAGAATACCGATTATTTCACGGATAGTCATTTATTTACTAATTAAAAATAGACGAAGCTTGAAAAAGTGACGATGTTTCAACAGTTGTTTACTGTACAACAAAATTATGAACTGAAAGTACGACCTCGTGAAAATCTATATACAGTTAAGACGAGTAACGTTAATCTGTATAAAATTTTTTGTTATACTTGTTGAACCTCTTGAAACAATTTTATTCATTTAATCGGATTTTAGATTTTCATAACGGATAGAATTTAATACATGGAGCGTGGCGAGTAAGGAAAAATTGGTTTCACGAAAAAGTAATTATAAATCGGATCTAATTTAAGGCATCGAGCAGAGAAAATAGTTTGAGAATTTACGTAGAAAAGAATTTTTGATACATGTATTTAACTAATGGTGACAATTAGGAAAATAACAGTAACGGATAACCTCAAAAATGAAGAATAGCTAATAACAAGACTCGGGTGAAACTGTAGAAGAGAGGCCTTTTCTCCGATTTTATTGATTTTTCGACAATTTATAGATCAATATTGTAGAAATTGATATTTTGAATAAGTTTGTCCTATACGTATAAGCAGCGAGATACTTGAAAAAGTATCCTATGCCTATAGTTGTGCGTCTGTGCAGCGTATGCGTGAATATTGGTTGCCGCTTATCTTCTGTTTATAAATTAGGGTCTGGTGAGCTTCAAGGCTCCGTGCACAACTGCATATGCGAGGCTGCAAATAATATCTACTCCAATTTATAGATCAGTTAAAACTGAATATCATCAATGTTCGTTCCTATTTGGTTTAGGTTGGGGCTACATTTTTCGATAATTATTTAGAAAGTTGACGCACTCTTGGATTTCAATGATTTTTTGATATTTTATAGAATTTTATATTTTGAATCATTTTTTTCTTTGCATATTACCACCGCTCAGCTTTAGTTTCCGAGATATTTACGAAAAACTATTGCTACTACTACAACGAATCGTGCGTATATCTAAGCGTTCATGGCAGTGCATGCGTCAGTATGCTTTCAGTATGTTTGTACCCGACGGTCAGGAGGGCTTAAAAGTCCGATGCACAACTGTGTATGCGAGACTGCAAGAAATATCTGTTATAGCTGAATTAAAGGTGAATATCATCAACGTATTGGGTTTAGAATTGAGTTAAATTTTTCAATCCGTCATTATTTTTTGGCACAAGAATTATTCATTTTTCTTTGTTTCTCATTATTTTTACAATTAATTTGTTATTATTTCACACAAGTATTATCGTTCGCTTTGCGACGGTTGGAGTAACAGATCTAACCCAAACGTAAACTGAATACATTGAGGATATTCACTTTTAATAGAGTTATAACAAACATCTCTTGGAGCCTCGTACATATGTATATGCAGTTGTGTACGAGGCTTCTCAACTCGTCTGACGGTCGTATATAAACAGAAGATAAGCGGCAACCAATACTGACGCATACGCTACCACAGATGCATAACTATAGGCAAAATTCAATGCAGTAGTTGCAGCAGTTTTTTGCAAATATCTTGGAAACTAAGCGAGACCGCTACTTATGTGTATAGGACAGGATTGTTCAGAATCTTAAGCTTTATAACATATGTACCATTTTACACATAATTTCTAAATACTACAAGATTTGTTGAATCTTTCGTTACAAAATACGATTTTCAAGAAGGTGGAACAATTCTGGTAACATTGAAAAAAAGATAACATGGTTTGCCATGATACACGTTATTCGGTGCTGTACAGATACCACGAACAGTCAAGCAGGTGCCGTGCGATCGTATCGCGTGCAATGTATGAGTTTCCTAAGAGAAACATTTCGTTCGGATGCGTCTCATTTAATTTTAATCGTTTGACGAAACATACGAAAACAAGTATGCACTTATTACATTACTTAAATTTTTGTACCTATGTATGTATTGTAGAAATATAATCTTTTTCAATATGGAGCGATGAAGAGAAAATTGAAAAAGAAAATAATTATCTTTCTGCTGAAATTTCTCGTTACCCGTTTATCAACATCTAATCGTATTCTCACTATCGTCCGCTTTCCTCTACCACTTCTTTCATACATTCCTTACATACGTTTCGGCATTACGTTTCTGATCCTTATTCTCTGCCTCTCCTACCTCACACATCCTGCCAATCAGACTTATTCCTAAATTTACACGCTCCCATTCGGTCTCTCCCATTCAGTTATTCAAACAATTTCTACACTTATTGTTAAAGATTACTATATTCCATTAGCAAGAAGTATCGAATGTCCGTTCCAACTTTGTTCTTATTTTATTAATTTTTCACCGCCAAATACTACTAATACTACTAATTTAAAAATATCTCTTGATTTCTTGATCCTTCCCGTACTAACAATAAGCGTGAGTTGTCAAGATGTGAAACAACGAAGGTGACATTAAAGAAAATAAAAAAAATAATGGGACACCGGTTATATTCCGGTGACTAGGTTATTTTCTTTTTTTTTCCAGTTTTAACATTGAATATCTTGAAAACTATTCAAGACAGAAAGATATTTTTAGAAAACTAACCATTTTTCACAGTTTACTTTCTCGAGGTTAACAACAAATTTTGTAAGTTTCAAAAAAATTGATAACTATGAGCACAATTTTCGTGCGTTTTGGCATGCAATAAGTCGTCGCGAAGCAAAGAAAAAATGAAACACCATGTCACTATCGTAGGACTAAATATAGAAAGAAAGAAAAAAAGTAGGGTATCAAACATTGTACGCAGGTAATAAAACGCTGGTATGAGAGGAAAATACAGGACAGCTGAAAAGTTGATTATTTTGGGAAGGTAAAAGTTAAAAATATTAATACACGCTAATATACATATTTTAGAAGACACGTGAAATGGAAAATTTATATGAGTTAATAGTACAATACCATAAAAGGATATAACATGTGCAATAACATGAATTGATGAGAAATATTTTAAAAATAAGAAAGAATTAAGTTATCAACATCTTCAGAGGACTATAAATAACAAGCGATAATTTTGGACTCGATGGATGGCCTAACGATCCAAGACTATACAATGGAGATAAACAATATTAATAGTTCAACAATAAACAAAAAACAATATTCGATAGATTTGTCGCATATTCTATGGACGTGTGTATGTATATTTGGGCATAAATGAAATAGCTGAAAAGCTCACCGTAAATTGTATGAAGGTAAATACTGGATTACCTTAAAAATCCGGCCATTAATATTGAAATCAAAACACATCGTCTTATCAAATGTTTGTCTAATCCTTCTATTGTTACTTAAAAATTCCTTCTATTGTTATAGCAGAGAAATCGCTAAAATTAAAAATCATACCTATTTCAGAAACTACAAATATTACTACAGCTATAAAGTATGTCGGGTTATGCTCGTGTACACAGCTCCCGTAGAGAGATGTACTGTTGGAAGCTGAAAAGAAGTCCTGCGGAAGGAATGCAGGCATCATTGGTCAGAGTAGAAGGTGCACGCCTCATTCTCACACGCAATTTCCATTTTCGCGTATTACTTGCCGAAATGGTTGCGGATACTAATCGAATCGTATTACTACACGCGGGCGGAGCGAGAAACCCGTTGCCCCTGTGCCATCCCACGAGACTTCTTTCCAGTTTCCAACACGGTATGCGCAACATATGAATCTTACGAAACTTTTAAAACTCAACAAATATTTTTGAGCATTCGATAGAATATTATCTTTAGCAGGCAACAGTTTTTTCTCTATATCGCTAATGGCGAATAATTTTTAGTCCAGGCTCTTTTCAATTTGTTTCGATTCTTGTATAATTATTTTACTTCTCTTTTCTTTATCTTTATTACCTGTATTTGTTGACTCAAAAATATCCGTTAATTCTCGAAAGTTTTGTAAGATTCGTATGTATGAATATGATTCGTATGTAGAATACAGGAAAAGTCTGATATGATTGATACTAGAACAAAATATACAACTGGCACCACAGCTCTAACCAATCTATTTACAGACTCCTACAGATATCTTGATAAACGAAATATTAAAAATCTAGTTACTAGAATTGAAAATCGAATTACTAGAATTAAAAAACGAATTCAACCTCGTGATACAGATTACTTTTGCAGTGACGGTTTAACATCCAGTGACGGCTTCACCATATAATATTTTAAATTAAAAATATTTATCATGGATCAAGACTTGGCAACATTAAGAATCTTATTTTAAAATAAACGAAGTGTTTCAAAACGAAAAGAAGAAATGCAGATCACCGTTCAAGACATCGACATCTTCGTATGTGTTGAATTTTGGCTAAAACCTGAAGCGGACTTTCAATTCACAGGCTTTGTACCTTTCAGAAAAGACGGAATTCAATCTCGAGAAGGAGGTGTTCTTATTTTAATCCGTAAGAAACTAGTATTTTTAGAGTTGAGCAAAATAAAGTCTCTCGATCAATCCATAGAAATATACAGAATCCAGATTACAAATATAAACCCATCCCTTAATCTGGTTATGTGTTATGAAGTCTCTGGTTATATTCTCACGCAAGATCAATGAATCAAATTATAGAAGATATCGATTAAAATCAGCATGGTATCTTAGCAGGAAAGAGGTCTTACAGAAGATGTCGATAAAGTACAAAAACAACAAACTAATACTTCTGTTCGGATACAATCAAATATATAAATATAGCGATTACCTATTCAGTTGGAAACAATCTTTATTGAAAAACCAGTTGGCAATACTGTAAAATCAATTACGCTATCCTCTTGCTTATGCAAGAGCTTCAAACTCTTTGAAGCTCATCAAAAATAGACTACGGTGTAGATAGTATCCAACAATATATATTACCTAACGATCAATCCGGCTTTAGAGAAGGAAGATTGTGTGTCGATAATCTGGTGAATCTTCAACTGCAAGTTGATGAAATCATGGTATTTGAAAAAAATATTATTACATTTACTTATATACATGTATATATATACGTATAATTAATGAAACACACTGACCAATCACAGGGCGAATAAGGCGGCTGGCCGTCAGCGGGAGTGTTAATTTCACGCCGCGCTTGTGCTTCTACAAGCAACTCAAANACCTCGTGATACAGATTACTTTTGCAGTGACGGTTTAACATCCAGTGACGGCTTCACCATATAATATTTTAAATTAAAAATATTTATCATGGATCAAGACTTGGCAACATTAAGAATCTTATTTTAAAATAAACGAAGTGTTTCAAAACGAAAAGAAGAAATGCAGATCACCGTTCAAGACATCGACATCTTCGTATGTGTTGAATTTTGGCTAAAACCTGAAGCGGACTTTCAATTCACAGGCTTTGTACCTTTCAGAAAAGACGGAATTCAATCTCGAGAAGGAGGTGTTCTTATTTTAATCCGTAAGAAACTAGTATTTTTAGAGTTGAGCAAAATAAAGTCTCTCGATCAATCCATAGAAATATACAGAATCCAGATTACAAATATAAACCCATCCCTTAATCTGGTTATGTGTTATGAAGTCTCTGGTTATATTCTCACGCAAGATCAATGAATCAAATTATAGAAGATATCGATTAAAATCAGCATGGTATCTTAGCAGGAAAGAGGTCTTACAGAAGATGTCGATAAAGTACAAAAACAACAAACTAATACTTCTGTTCGGATACAATCAAATATATAAATATAGCGATTACCTATTCAGTTGGAAACAATCTTTATTGAAAAACCAGTTGGCAATACTGTAAAATCAATTACGCTATCCTCTTGCTTATGCAAGAGCTTCAAACTCTTTGAAGCTCATCAAAAATAGACTACGGTGTAGATAGTATCCAACAATATATATTACCTAACGATCAATCCGGCTTTAGAGAAGGAAGATTGTGTGTCGATAATCTGGTGAATCTTCAACTGCAAGTTGATGAAATCATGGTATTTGAAAAAAATATTATTACATTTACTTATATACATGTATATATATACGTATAATTAATGAAACACACTGACCAATCACAGGGCGAATAAGGCGGCTGGCCGTCAGCGGGAGTGTTAATTTCACGCCGCGCTTGTGCTTCTACAAGCAACTCAAAATGTATCGAAGCGACTGTTGACGAATGTTAAACAAAAGTTATGTCGAATAAACTAATTAATTGTTATTCGTGTAGAACAAATAAATTGAGTTTTAACACTCGCTAACAGTTGCTGCGATACATTGTGACTGTTGATCGATACTCGAGTGATATTTTTGAACCATTTCGTGGACATGGAGATCTTATCCGAAAAATTAACAGGAATGTGGAAGAAAGAATTTTGCAAGATACAAGCGATAATTCAAGCACGAGTATCAAGAATCTTTCTTTACAACACAACGTCAGCCGATCTACGATTAATCGCATACCGCATAAGAATGGACTATACTCTTATCACATTTGTAGAGTGCCAGATCAAGTTCTTATAGGGCGTAATTATGTTACACGAATGATATTCTGTCACTAGTTATCAGAACGATATTCAAACGACGCTCAATTTTTGCTCAAAATTTTATGGATGGATAAAGCAAAATTCGCGAGAGACGAGGAGATGTTTAATGTTTACAACCCACATAGGTGGTCAGATGAAAACCTGCGTGTAGTTTTGCAGACAAATTTTCAAATATGATGGAGTATAAACGTTTGGGAAATTAATTTCTTTCCGAACAATGTAACATCGGAGGCATATTTACGTTTATTACAGGACGCGTTGCCTGAACTATTGGAAAATATTCCTCTTGTAAATCGAAGGAATTTAATTTTTCAACGCGATAGAGCACCACTACACTACAGTTGCGAAGTAAGGTGCTTTTTAAATGAAAATTATCAGTGCTTGATCGACCGCGATGGCAAAATACCTTGGTCGCCACAATCTCCGAACTTATCACTGCTAGATTTTTATTTATGGCAAAAAATTATTCTAGCGTTTGAACATTTAAAATTGCACAACGATACGTTAGAAAACGTTCGGTGCAATCTAATAAGAATCCACTGCAATAACTCTCTTTCTCTTGATTTTTGTACATATTTTTTGTTTTCTTCCTTTTCCTGTTTGCCAAAAGTTTCAAAAGAATTTCCTCGTCTTCTACTTTTTCTAATATCAAGTGAAGTAACTTTCGATTCGTTTCAAAAACTCTTGATGTACAAATATCTCGTCTGATAATTGACCATGTATTAAAGAAACAAGCCGTAACTGCATGCGTTCGTCTGTCGCATATAGGAAATCCCTTCTGCGTTCGGACGCCCACTTCTGTATGCAACCATCAGACGCGTATTGGAAAATCCACCTTAACATGTATAGGAACAAATTATTTGCTCGTATCATCGAGGAGATCCCTGCTCTAAATAATTAGCTGTTCGTTTTTCTTCGCATGAAACGGCATATGATACAAACGAAAAGAACGTAAAAAAATAAAAAAGTCATTTTATTGAAATTTTAACCTACATTTAGTTGATTTAACAGATACATTATGTTTCATGATTTTAAAAAAAGCATCGATGCATTCATTAAAGTTACACATTCTTTGAAATAAAAATTTGGCAAGATAACATGGAAAGTGATAATTGCCTACACCACAGGTGAGGAACGGTGCGACCTTGAGGCTACGTGCAACGTCCGTGAGTTTCTTGTATATTACGACAATTTGAAAATTAATAGAATTAAATAAATATTATAAAACGATTATAGCGGCCTCTTGTATTACTGCCTAATTTAAATGTAGCCTCTAATGGTAAAAAGGTTCCCCATCTCTGGCCTATACTATAGAGAGGAAACATTTACGTTCGTGTCTTTCCATAGTGATCGTTCAATATTCCGTGTGTAGACAGTTGTTTCTGGGTTGACAAAATTAACTCTATGGTTTACTGTTCGATAGATGTAACTATTTTTGTTTTTTAAACAATCGCTATTTATCCGTACGAATAATTGTACCAGTTCAGAAATTCTTTTATTCATAATTTTTTAATAAATAATATCCGCCAACTGAAACCTTTTGTGAGTTACTAAGAGTTAAATCCTTGACAAAATACGTCAAGGTCAAGATCATTGGAACTAGGTCCCTTGAAAAGAAGTTTTACCCTTGTACATATTACCACACTACATGTTATTCTAATGTACGTATTATGTACTTTGCTATAATGTAATTTGATTAAGTACTTTCCATCTTATGCAATATGCTAATTTCAATGGAAGAATTCTTGTACAATACCGTACATGTGACCACAAGTAGGTAAAACGTTAGCCACGATTGTATATCTCTTGCAACGGAGGTCAACGCCGACTGTGTTCTTATACTCGTAATGGAAATCTTGATCATTCAAAAAACAATTACCGAGGTATACTGCAACATAATTACTTAAAATGTTACAGAAGCTTACTACCTGTCTGAGTATACGCATTTAAAAACTCCATCTTGCACAAAATGTGAGAAAAGTTCAGTTATGATAGCGTTTTTTTTTTATAATGCAAAAATGGAAATTCTACTTTATTCATATTTAACAAAAAAATAACAAAAAATGCTATATTTTAATGTAGATATTATTTAAACAAATGGAGTTTTCTAAAATACATTTCGATGGCTAGATTCTTTATTCAAAAATACAGAATTCTGTCATTTATACCGTTCTTACTTTTTATATGAATGTCGGTGAATAGAAAAAATACGTGCCAAATGGTTTTTTGACAACTATATCATGTAAATAAATGTACACGGTTCATAAGAAGTCGTACCGAAGGAATGTGGGTCTGATTGGTTAGAATGTAATAAATCCACCTTCTTTTAGCACAGTTATTAAGTTAAAGCACACGTATTCTTATTATTCGCTCAAACAACCATATCTGTCAATCGAATCATATAGCCTAGCATTACAAACAGGACACAGACACGACCAGGCAGAGCGAGCAGAATAACCTTCTTGTCCCTGTGCCGTCCCGCGAAACTTTTTGTGAGCCGTGCATAATACATAAACTTTATTCAAATTGGAAACTGTCACTTCGAAATGTTCCTATGTTCAATTATGAGCATGACCCGTTAGGTGAGCTCTATAGTCCGTATTTCACAAAAAATGCCCCAAAATAAAGATCTTCAGAGTCAGGAGAGTCAAAACTGATTATCTGCACTTTAGTTGGATAAACCGATTAAAAGGTGACGGTGTAATCTTTCGCGAGTCTCTTGCATTTGAGCGATGGTGGCAGAGTCGCATCCAATATCTGCGGGTGTAAGCTAATTGTCTCGGTACCGCAAAACCGACCAGTGGACCCAGAAGGCATACGACATAGTCATTGTTTCTTGTGAACCCAGAGACTCAAAGAACGAAGTTTCGGTAGTCATAAAAATATACATATCGTTGTGCCTGGGTCTCCCCTGATTTCTTTTCAGGAGACTCATCTTCTCCTTTTATTTACAACTTATTTAATAAGAACTTTATTTACAACTTATTTACAATCTCTATAATCGTGTGCAATAATGGAACCGGAAGACAAGAACCACGGTGCGTCCGCTCTCGTCCGTGGTTCTGGCGATACTCTGTTTGTCAACAAGTTTCCTTGACATCCCTTCCGGTGGGCTTTGCGACACCGCTCGATTAAAAACTGGTATCCAATGCTACCCTTGATCGGACGCCAAGTTCAGTCCGATCTTAAGAGTTGATCCTCAGTGTCGCAACAATACATATATATGTAGTATATTTAAAGGAACAAAAAAAATGTAATAGAATACGCATGTAATAGGATACATCACCGTCATGTTTCTCATTTCATCGATGACTTTGTCTCGCATTCTTTCATGAATTACAGGGAAGTCAGCTCCGATAACCTTGCCCTTAACATATGTTATAAGACTATAATTCTAAGTAACTTTTCCTAATCTTCCAAGTCTCTTACAGTGTCCAAAATACTGGCAAAAAACTGTCGGTACCACTACAACAAATTCTGCTTATAACAGTGCATACGTGACAACGTATGCATAAGTAAAGCGTAAGGCAACCGAATAAAATAATGCCGCCATGTTGATTATATTTTTACCGTGTTAGAGATAAACATTTATGGGCAGGATTCATTATAATGGCGCCGACAGTTTTTTGTAAGTAATTAAAAGCGTCCGTCGATTATGTTATCGTGGAAAGTTACGCAGAAATACGTCTTTAATAACATATGTCAAGGTCAACCTAATCGGAACTAACTCCCCTCTAATGCTTAATTATAGTTAGTATAGTTAGTATAGTTTTCAATAACATTTTGTTTCTGTGTTTCTTTGTAAGCACACCTTTGGTTTTAGATCATTTGTTTATAGCCATCCAAGCAGAATACCTTCAGCTTTATACTTCTCTTTATAAAATTTGCCAATTTCCACGTTTGTTTCTCTGTTTACTGCTAATACCTCTGTCAACATCCTACTTTTCATACGAAGCAGTTGTTTATTTCTATTTCTGTCTATTTTCTATTTCTTACACATTCGATATGACAGGTCTTCATTTGTTTTATAGGTCAGCTCATAATCTATTATCATTGTCTTATTATATATTCTAGCTTTTCAGTAATTCATACTTGCGCAACAGTTCGGTTGATCAACAGTGGTAAGTAAGTTCAGACATTTAGCTTTTTTAAATATTGTTACATCTGTAATGTCTTTATAAGTGTATCGCACTATATATAAACTTTATTATTCAGCTTCTTTTATATTTAAATTATTCCTTGAACAGTTCTATTAATATTTCTTGTTGTACATTGTCCTACTCTATTGTATCCAACGACGAATTAATGTTTACATGGTTGTATTGGTGTAACTTATTTCTTAACTGGGTGACCCAGTCTCTTTTCGTGTCCAGTATCTTTAGCTTTTCACAACATCTTCTTGAAAATCTTTCCTCCCTTATACATGATACTTTTTACTAATATTCTTTGTTTACGCTATTAATCGTTATTTCCCTTGAATTTTTTTCCTGTTGAATCTCCTGCATAGTAGCACTTTCATTTTGTCCGTATGTAAATAAGTAATTCCAACTTGTTTGTTGAATATTAATTATACAATATTTTTATATTTTCTTATAAATCTATTGTATTTGTTGCTATAATTACTAAGTACGTAATCTGCGAATAAAAGAAATTATATTTCTTCTATTACCTCTTTATGACCATTACTTTTCGTCAATATCGTAAATCATTAATGAGAACAGGGTCAAACTTAAACTATCTCCTTGAAGCACATCTTTATTTAGCTGTACACTGTTTATGATGGTTTGTGGTATAGATTATGATACCTTATTTTTCTTTTGGACTTATTACCATATCTCCGTGATTTTTATTTACAGAACGAATATATTATCTTCACATGGTCTATACTTTCGAAATATTGTCTGACTCTCTCAAAGAATGCTATATCTTTCCGATCATGTAGTTATTCTTTTTGCCAGTATTGATCAGAATATTTTCGTGATAGTATTGCGTAGTGTTATTCCCATATTAATTGTCTATGCCTAGCTTATTTCTATTTTTGAATATCACAATCGTGTTAGTGTTCGTCCAATTGATGGGATTTCATCTTTGTGTCATGTTATAATTCATGAGGTTTAATAACCATCCTTCCATTCTGTGCGGTAGATATTTGAGAAATTAATTAATAACGCCATTCGGTCTTGGAGCTCTCTTTATCTTTAGTTATTTTAGAGCTGCATTCAGTTCTGCGTACTGAATTTCTTGGATCTCAATATAAATGTTTTGCGTCCAACAGATAGTATTGTCGATCGATATAAATACTTCTTCTATATGAATACTTCCGTCTAAAAATTCTTTCAGTCATGAGCATTTTGCACTTTAGAAATGTTTTGACGATCAATTTCCTTAACAACTTCCAAAAATTTAATGCATCCTCAACGTTTTCCATGTTCGTCTGTAATTTTCTATGGTGTTCTTTTCTTGTATTATTTATTAGGCTTGGGAATTAAGTGCTCTTTTCGGCCAATTTTCAAAAGCAATGCTCTTTTCGTTCTGCTACACATCTTGGCTTCCGCGACAGTCATAGTGCTCAACACATCACAGGCGCACATCCAGTAATGGGCAAGATCGACTAAAAACTATCGACAGAGATGATAGTAGCCAACTATAATACTATTTTCAATCGACTGATTTTCTGAATTATCGACTAAATTTAGTTGGACTATCGATTTTTAGTTGACCAAATGAGTTGCTTGAACTATTGATAAAAACGATTAAAATTACGGCAGTAGAGTTACCGATTAACCGAATGTTTTGAATAGATTTTATCATGAGATTTACCATCAAACAGATTCATTCATTTGCGGTATCGAATAATTTATTCATTAAGTATGTGTATATTCGAGACTAGATTTCGTGTTACGTACCTTGACCGATTTGAATGAAACTTAACAATAGTAAAATACTCTTCTACAGATGTGTTAAGGGGGTAGTTTATCGTGTTCTAAAATCCTCGCAAAGCCCGGACTAAATGAGCAGTACAGGTGATCTCAAAAGTAAATTCACAGCGCAAAATTGAAAAAAAATGAAATGTTACCTCAATGGCTTACACGGTATCAATGGTTGAAATGGTGCAAAGACAATGATCACGATCCCTTCCAAACATTACTGGATATAATGAAACAGCAATATGATCCTAAAGCCAAGAAACATAAATAAAAAATAAAAACTATGATCTTACTTTTGTATTGTTTCAGAAAAACCTAATCTAAACGCTATTGTCAATAGCGTTATCGATCTAAACTTAACCAAAACTAATTTGAACCTAACCTAACTTAATTTAAGCTACAATAAAAATGGCATAAATATACAAGAAATTGAAAAAAATATATTTTTGAAAAACTCATACGATATAATATACGATACTGGATATCTCGAAAGTTTTGTGACGGAACGACATGTATCGTGTGATACAAATAGTAAGTTACTCGAAATAAAAAGCACAAAAAATCAGTCAAGAAACGTAGCACGAAAAGAAGCGATATTCGATTATGCATAACGCAAACTAATACAAATCTAATAGATTTATATGGCTATTAACCGATTTTTGCAAGAAACTCTGATTTTTACTTACCGTTTGTAACTTATAGCAACATTGGTCAATTGCAATAAAATTTTCAACATACATACATACAATTTACTGACATTTATAAATGCAGGATTTTAATTTTCATTAAAGACTTAGATAAACAAAGTTGAGAAAAGTGATCTTTATTATTTTCTTCAGAAGGCAAGCCGGTTGCAATTTTCCCAAATTTTTGTTTATGCATTATCTTATAAATTAATCCTTTAAACTTTTCAGAATAAATCAGATCCTTTCGTTTAATTTTAAAAAGGTCATTTAAGTTTTCAGAGTGCACGAATACTTTCGTTACTCTTTTACATTAATAAGAAATTTTAAGTATTGATAAGAAAGAAGACGAACCAACTACAATATATGAAAAACGTACTATTTCAGAATTCGACTCTATTAACTTTATTAATAATATTAACTTTATTAATAATATTAACTTTATAACTCTATTCGACTTAATAATGTAAATATCAAAAAATCTAAACATCGTGGAAAACAGGGATGGGCAAGTATATCTAAGGAAAATAAAAGAATCATTTTTTAATTCTTTTAAGAAGTTTTATATACTTTATATTTTTTCTATTTTATTGTTTATTATAAATAATATTAATAAGATGTTTATTATTAATGGTAATGTAAAATGAGTTATCTGAAGTATCCTTTCCAGTCAAAGGATTCCATGTACCATGTGTCTCTGAAGTAAGAGTATATATTATAAAAGTGCAAGAAACACTACTAAATTGTAGGAACACTTGAAACATAAACATTTTACAGTGCTTGAAACGAATCGAAATCTGGATGAAGAAGCGCACTTGATGTACATTGATGGAAATGTTACACCTGAAACATTAATATAAGAAGCAACACTTATGGTACCCGCTTCGAATGCAAATTTTACAATTCAAAATGCTGACTTACCGTTTTTTTTTCAAAGACTGCAGATACATTTAAAACAGTTGACATTGAAGATTTAATTGAATTGCTACAAACAAAAATTACAAAATTTAAAAATCTGGTGGTAGCCATGATCTGTAAAGATTTACAAACCTACCCCAGGAGAAGGAAGAAATGACAATACAATGAACGACCGATCGAACTACATTTTTAAATTCTTGTCTATCTATACATTTCTTTTTTTTCTTTTTTTAGATGTTGAAATTCTTCAATAGTTTCACATATAATTAACAAATCAATTACGAATTCACAACGTGACATAAAAATTTACTGATTATTAGTTATAAATATATTTCAAACTTTATTTCGCATACTTTTATATGCACAAGTATTTATTGTTATTTTTTCTTATATACATATATTCATAAGAATAACTCTATCTATTTTATTAGATTCATACGTGTAGGTGTTTGTTTGTTATATCCGTTACGCTCGTTGAAGAATTTTATAAACAAAATGTTTGCCAAATTATACGCTATTATATACTAGAAAATGAATAGCATAGCATATAACATTTTGAACGCTACTCTAAAAAAGATGTTAATATTATGAAAAATGAAACACATAAAGTGCGATCATTTTTTATAATAATATGTGGTACTTACTTCAGGCGTGATCAGGAGACACAAAAACAATGAAACAAGTTCATATAAACATGTGTCCTATTTGACCTTGTTTCAAAGTTATAGCTGATTTTGTATTTCAATAATCTTCACAAAAATTGCTCGAACAAATCATCTTTGAATTTTGTTTACAATAACGTTTTGTATCTTGCGGATGTTGTTCAAATGCTTCTTCATTACTTGTCCATTTTTTTTTTTCTTTAATAAAGATAATTTGTCAAAATAACTCGATAATTGATCATTTTTTCGCCATTGTACCTTAATACTTTTTTACGAGTCACAGAGGAGTGTAAGCATGCGGAAAAAAAAGAAGGTTCCTATTTAAAACAATAACGCAAAATGCACATGCACTGTTATACGCTTTAAACTATTTATCTTTCTTCTTCCACATTTTTCTGGAACTATGTTTTCAACAGCATTTCAAAAAAATATAATACAATATTATTTACTTATTAATATTACTCAATAAACTCGTCTAATATATGTGTTCACTTTACACATATGTATGTATTTATAGCGCTTTACGATTTCTTAATTTAACATTAACGTTATTAAGTGAAAATAAATAGCATTTTAAGATATTGATTATGAAAATTTATAATAATAAAATGTTTTAATTTTAGATATGCTGTTTAATATGAAAAGGCACGGTATACAATAAATTAGCATACTGTCATATAACTATTGACGTACAACGCAAAAATCAAAATTTTGTTTAACACGTTTCTCACCCTTCTCCTTCGTTTACTCCTTTGCTTCTTTTCTTACGTTGCTTCTTCTTTGTTAATTCACGAATTTGGAGAAAAAAGACGGTATTTTTATTAATGCGATGATTAATTTTCAAACCTTTCTATAAGATAGAAAGCGTCAACACCAAAATTGAATTTTTAATATCGAATATTTTGTTTACATTAATGGTAATAAACATTTTTAGAATAGATTTAGAGAAAATACACTTCCAAGTATAAAATGATCCAAAGAACAACTTATTGTCTCTGATTTAACTAGAACTTTACTCGATTTTTGAAAAATCGAGATAAAACATTTACTATCTTACAAACCGTTCAACATAGGAGATTAAAATTTTACTTGTAATTAATTTTAGAATATTAGATTTTGATTGTTCTTCCAAAAGGCCCGTGTCGCCGATTGATTTGTTTATGGGGAGTAGTGGAAAGGAAACGTAGGCCCTAAATCTAAAATTTTAGCTTCGGATATTTGTTAATTTCCAAGATATTAATAAAAAATTGTCCGCGCCATACATTACATGTTGCGTATACAGACATGACTAAACATTGAATGCTGCCTATCCAGATGTTACTAATGCAACCGTCTTCGCTGTGATACCGTCGACTGTCGAGTAGCCTATGACGACGCTATAGCGATATCGGCCTCAATATCTAATAGGGTGACCAATTTAGGGTTAGGTTAGAGATACTTTTAAACCCGACTGGCCACGTTTCCAGTGAGACTCATTTGAACCAAATTCATTACCGTATAAATATCGATATAGTGTCATCGACTACTCGACAGTTGACGACGATAACTACCACAGCGAAAACGATTCAATTAGTAACATCTGGATAGGCAACATTCAATGTATTAGTCACATGTATATATGCAATATTGAATCTATGCTGCTGAAAGTTTTTTTTATTAATATGTCGGAAGCTAACAAATATCCGAAGATAAAATTTTAGATCATGGGTCTACACCCGCTTACCTTCTCTTTGTAAGAAAATCTGTCACACGGGCCTTTCGCCAAATTAAAGAATATCCTAGAGTTTGTACAGAATCTTAAAATGTAATTAAAAAATCGGATTATAATATTTAAATATGAGACTGGAATTCTTGAGTTAAATTTTTGGTGAACTTGTAGATCAATAATTTTCCTCACCGATTTCAATGATCTTTTAAAGAATTTGAATTGAATTGAATTTATTTAGAAACAGTAGTTTAGTTCGACAATTTTTTCAACAGAAAAAGTTGTTAAAAATGTTAATTTCTACAACATATTAAAAAATCATTGAACTCGGTAAGGACGTGGTTAATCTAAAAGTTCACCAAATCTTTTTAAATTTTTTGCTTTTCCTTTTCATTTTATTTCAAATTTAAGCCCGAAGAATATATTCATTTGTTCGATTGAAGTTTTCTTTACAACTAATGCTGTGAACCATGAATGAGCTACGTAACACAAAATGTGTTATTTGTTTTTTTGTTAGGTCTTTCCATGAAAATGTAGCAAGTTAAAGTGGAGCCTGATTAAAACGAGACCGGATAAAAGGAAGTCTACTGTATTATTATACAGTGTATGCTACCAATCTATTTTAGAAATATTTAAGTTCAATAATAAAATTATGGAAACGGAATGTATTCTTCTTCAGTCACGAAAAAATGTAATTCGTATTGGTACACAGGTATGTAAGTATCTATATGTATACATAGTTTGGACGGAGTAGAAAAAGTTGGTTAACGGAGGAAACAAATACAGGACTCGCCTGCAGTATTCAGGTAGTTTCCTACATTCAGGCGAATCCGCTTACTTGTCAGCCCCGGAGCGAGCTGCTTTGTGATGAATGTCCGTCCTTTCCTTTTGCCCTCTATTCCCCGGGTCAAGCCGACATCGGACGATCCCTACGCACATCATGCCCCGCACTTTTGTCTCGGAGAATCTGCACAATGCTTCTCCCGTAAAATTCAAGCCTGCATCTTCCTCCCTTGCCGCATCTTTTTTTTTTCTTTCGCTTGATTCAGGTTCCGTGACTCTATGAAAGGACTTAATCACATGCGGCAGCAGGGATTTGTCCCTTCTCAGGTAGTCTCGTTTACTGCCTAGAAATCTTTAGATTTCCTTTCTTATAGAATTTTCCGTTTCCTTTGGAAAAATAACAATTTACTATCTATGAATCTATACATATACACATGTCTATCACTCGTATTAGGTTATGCTACTTCAACAATTATAATTCAACATACATACATACTACTAAATTAAACAATTATTAGTACTTACGTTTTATTATACCTTACGTTCTCTTTGTTTTCCTTGGCTGGAAAGGGAACACGAGTAATAAAACAAGAACGAATTTACCTTTAATAAATCGAGACAAACATTAATGAAATGTACAACATATGTTTCNCTTCTCCCGTAAAATTCAAGCCTGCATCTTCCTCCCTTGCCGCATCTTTTTTTTTTCTTTCGCTTGATTCAGGTTCCGTGACTCTATGAAAGGACTTAATCACATGCGGCAGCAGGGATTTGTCCCTTCTCAGGTAGTCTCGTTTACTGCCTAGAAATCTTTAGATTTCCTTTCTCATAGAATTTTCCGTTTCCTTTGGAAAAATAACAATTTACTATCTATGAATCTATACATATACACATGTCTATCACTCTTATTAGGTTATGCTACTTCAACAATTATAATTCAACATACATACATACTACTAAATTAAACAATTATTAGTACTTACGTTTTATTATACCTTACGTTCTCTTTGTTTTCCTTGGCTGGAAAGGGAACACGAGTAATAAAACAAGAACGAATTTACCTTTAATAAATCGAGACAAACATTAATGAAATGTACAACATATGTTTCTTTGCCTACTCTTTAAAATTACTTTTGTAAAAAATAGTAGGTTCTATAACATTTCAATATTACTTACAACGTTCATTATAAAAGTGTAAAATACAATTTGTTCTTATTCTTACGATACGAAAGAACTCATTCAAGGATATAGCTATCGAGCTTAAAAGATCTACTTACTCGCGATAATTCTTTGTGTAAATATTTGATAAGATAAATCATACGCATCAACCATATAACTTCGCCTAATTATAAGTAACAATAAAATGTATTTATCAAACTAATAAATATCGATAATATGACTTTTCATTAAAAAATTGTTAAAGACATGTAAATATTCTTTTCAAAGAGTAATTATTATTTGCACATTACTTTCAGTTCTATAAGGACAAATACAGACAACGTTTCATATCTATACATATAAAGTATCTCATTTAATATGATCACTGAAAATGTTTTGCTGTTATAGTTTATAAATTATTTAGTTTAATTTTATACTTTTTTAGACTTTAAGATCACCCTTATCCGTTTAAATAATATCATTAATATATATATATATATATATATATATATATATTATTATATATATCACATATATATATATATATCACATTATGTTATAATTAATAACAAGACGAATTTAATGATATACATAACGATATAATAATTTTCAAATGATTTTGAATTTAACTCACTGTACATATCAAAATAATACATGTAAGACAATAAACTCATAAATTTATTTAATACAAGTTTTAATTTAACATTATTTAAAGCCATTAATTTTGATATAGATACTTAAGGATTAATCACTTATCCAAGATGCCATATTTGAAAGGTAATGGAAAAATAACCTCTGTACCATTTGAACGATATGTAGGACATTCATTTTAAAAAAATGAACGAGATCCATTGATAAAACATATCGTCACATGTGACGAAAAGTAGATTTTGTGTAATAACCGGAGATGTTTGAAACTACAATTTGATAAAAAATGAAGTAATTATACAAAATAAAAGAACTGCCAATATATCAGTTCAAACGTTGATCATATTTATAAAAATTGTTTATTTTATTCAAAGTATGTTTTACTGACATCAATATAACCCTAGGTACGGTCAACTAATAAACGAATATATTTCTTATGAAATATTTCATAAATCTGTTTAAAAAGAAAACTTTTAGAAATCTATTTACTGTAGTAAATTATAAAATTATAAAAAAAATAAAATTGAATCGAAAAGTATCGGTCTTTCTGAATAAATATTTTTAAGGTTGAAAAATTATTTTGTTTGAAATTCTACCTAAAAGATAAACTCTTTTTCAGGATAGTTTTTGAAATTAACGTCACAATGAACGGTTTTAACTCATAATAAGATTATCGATTTACTGTATAATACTAATATATGTAAGAAAACAATTTACTAGGCAAACAAATCACTAGAAAAGCCAAAAGATTATTAATTATTATCCTTAATAAAATGTGCTATAGAAAGTTAAACCGAAATAAATGAAAAAGAATATCCTCGTTGGTCCCATAGACCCAACAGGTGTACCGGAGGATTAACAGTTCTTACCGTTGTACGTACTCTGTTTCAGGTAAGCAAACCGGGCCCCCTGCTGTTACAGTTGGCTGACTGTACCAATACCACCCTATATGATTTCAGTGAAGCTTACAAACAAAAATCTGCAAATGACATGAAAATGACATTGAAAATATCAAAATTGAAGAAAAACAGTTCTCATTTGATCTTATGAACATTTAATAACGCTTTCAAAAATACTGTACTTACTTATGAATATTTTTACTTACTCAGGTACTTTCAGTTGACAATTATTTATATACCTTTTAGAAACGCAATGTCACGAAAATATTTAAATTGTTACTCTCTCATCCTAGATTGTTCCTAATTGAGGTTCTAAGTGCAATCATATCAGCATATTAGTATATTAGTATAATTATATTATTATACTAGTATATTGGTATAATTTTGTGAGAATGTTTATAAGAATATTACCCGTGTGGTGGCCGGTAACTAGCACTTACTGACGCATATGTTGTTATCGACAATTATACAACTGAATTATACAATTGAATTTTGCCTATACAATTATAGGCAACATTCGCTAAAGTAATACCGACAGTTTTTGAGAATATTTTTGAAAATGTAAAAAACCAGCGNGAAAACAATTTACTAGGCAAACAAATCACTAGAAAAGCCAAAAGATTATTAATTATTATCCTTAATAAAATGTGCTATAGAAAGTTAAACCGAAATAAATGAAAAAGAATATCCTCGTGGGTCCCATAGACCCATAGACCCAACAGGTGTACCGGAGGATTAACAGTTCTTACCGTTGTACGTACTCTGTTTCAGGTAAGCAAACCGGGCCCCCTGCTGTTACAGTTGGCTGACTGTACCAATACCACCCTATATGATTTCAGTGAAGCTTACAAACAAAAATCTGCAAATGACATGAAAATGACATTGAAAATATCAAAATTGAAGAAAAACAGTTCTCATTTGATCTTATGAACATTTAATAACGCTTTCAAAAATACTGTACTTACTTATGAATATTTTTACTTGCTCAGGTACTTTCAGTTGACAATTATTTATATACCTTTTAGGAACGCAATGTCACGAAAATATTTAAATTGTTACTCTCTCATCCTAGATTGTTCCTAATTGAGGTTCTAAGTGTAATCATATCAGCATATTAGTATATTAGTATAATTATATTATTATACTAGTATATTGGTATAATTTTGTAAGAATGTTTATAAGAATATTACCCGTGTGGTGGCCGGTAACTAGCACTTACTGACGCATATGTTGTTATGGACAATTATACAACTGAATTATACAATTGAATTTTGCCTATACAATTATAGGCAACATTCGCTAAAGTAATACCGACAGTTTTTGAGAATATTTTTGAAAATGTAAAAAACCAGCGATTAAGTTATTAGGAAAAGTTACTCAGAACCGTGTCCTTAACAACTTGTATCCTGGTCAACCTAATCAGAACTGACTCCTTTGTAATGCATAATTACCAGACTGTTTCGAATACTAGAGATACGAGGGAAGAGTACTTGAATCAATTGCTTCAAATTAGAATATAAAAGAAAAGTATATGGCGAAAGCAAAGCGTCCTAGAAATATCAATATTGCTTGTTTGGATAGAGTAAGAACAATAGTAAAATAAAGAAAAACAGAATGTGTAATTGTAAAAATAATGGCGTGAAGGAAGCACAAACTAGTTGTTAAGTAGATTGGAAATAGAGCAATTTTATATCGTTGCATTGAGTTCAGTTGAATATTCAAAAACTGTTACAATATAATTTATATTATCATATCAATTATTCTGAATCATTGCTTCATAAACCTTCCAATCCTTCAATTATTCCTGAAATAACTTAATTAGTAATTCTTGCGCTACTCTCTTTGATTTATTCGAAATGTACTTAAAACAGTAACAATAAAGTCATAAAGAAATTAGAATATTGTGAAATAACCAAAAAGGCTTATTTTGAGGTCATCGATAACTTCATTCCCACAATTAGAATGCTGTACAGCTTCATTATTCAGCTTCATTTCTGAACCTATCTGAGGAGAGCGGTATACACCTAACTTGGACCACCATATTCGGAGGCCTTTGATAACCTGCCTTAATCATAGTTTCAGAGTATTGGAGAATTAAAGAAACGTAATTTAAGAAGAAAAGATCACAGGATAGGTCTTGAACCGAAAGTTAAAAATATAAAATAAAACTGTATCTAATATTTTTGTATTGGAAAAATAACTTTACGAATGAAATAAAAAATTACTTGAAAAACATGTGTATAAGAACAAAAAAAAGGTTTGTATATTTAATAGTTGCAGAGATAAGAATCATTTTGCAAAAACAGTTTTTGTACAAATTGATAAAAACTGCTAATTTTTAACATTTGTACATTTTAAATAATTTTGAAATCACCAAAATGATGACTTAACCCCCTCTCCCCATATTTGAGTTTGAACAAAATCCCTGTCGTCCTATACAAGGGTGATCGATTTGTCTCATCGTCAGTCTTCAGATACAAAACAATAATGAAATAAAAGTTTCGCAGAAAATGTATTACTAGTACAGAAACAATAATATAAATACACGATATAACTCGTATAGAGAAAATTAAATAGTTATACATTTAGTCTAAATTTGTAAATCATACCGACTTGTGTAGAGCTACATTTAATAATGGTGAACATTGGACTCGTTGTTAAGTAATTGTGTCCCATTGTTTTACACGTACTTTTGATTTTCATATATTATTTTGTGTAATAAATGAACTTTTATAAATATTTCGCAGGCACGCCTTTGTGCGGAGAAACGTATTTTTCCGCACACGAGATTTGGATAAAATTGATTCCAGGTATTTTTCGAAAGACATAGGTGCGTTCCCAATCGGCGTGAAATTTTGGGAAAGAGAAGTAGGTAACCCTAAATCTAAAATTTTAGCTTCGGGTATTTATTTGTTTACGAAATATTAATAAAAAACTGCCAGTACCATACATTGAATACTGTATATACAGACGTGACTAATACATACATTGAATCCTGCCTGTCCAGATGTTATTAATGCAACCGTCATGATATCTATAGGGTGACGAATTTCGTTTAAATAAGACTCATTGTTAGTGAACGAAGCAACCACTGAAAACGCTGGTCGCACGTAAAACTATCATGAAATATACTTTTCGGAAGTACAGCCGTGATCCTATAATTAATAGTTATTTTAATTACAAACATACAAATGTGATAAAAATAAAACGATATACTCAGTAGTATGCCTAAGTGTGCTAATAGGTTTATAAATTTCAATGTACAACTAACAATATTAAGCTATACATATGTACGTATACATATAGAGATAAGTACTTTAATATGAATTATAAAAAATGGAAAACTACAATGAATAGTATGCCTAAGCGTACTTACGTTATTTCATTAAAATTAAGTTTGCAGTTGAATTCTGAAAGTTTTTCGAGTATGCAAGATTTTCCACTACAATCTATTTTCTACCTACACTCTATCTACATTTTGTTAATAAATATGATCGTTTCATTTGCTACACAAATCGTTCAAATAATCGTCTCAAATAATTCTAAACGAATTTATTATTAAAAAAAGTTGGACGTTCAAGTTATTTCACTAGAAAACACATTTTAAATGTAAGTTTGGGAATAAAGTTCTCTTTTCGTCGATTTCTAGAAGTAACATCCTTGTTCTCTCACCGTCTCAACACGCCTCAGACGTGTATCATATAAACTGTGCGTGGCGCGTTAAGGCAACACTTGTATAATATTAAGAATACTCTTCCATAAAACTATTATAAAAATTGGTTATTTTCAGGATTTTATTTAAAAGAAAGTAAACTATATAGAGTTGAAAAGCTTTTTGCATTATATTTGGGCTTCTTCAAAATTATAAAACAAATTTTTTTGGCAAATTTCATTTTATATTACTTATTATAGATGGCGCTGTCTGTTCTAGTGATAAAAAGTCTAGCAGTAGCGGTAATACCGATAATAATTTAAAAATACATGATAAAGTTCTAGTCTGTGTATAATGCATAAAAATCGCTGTAAATGTAAAAAAATATATATGATAGAACTGCATTATCAATACTCAGCTACAGATTTTGAAATGATGTAGAACTACGTTACCGGTCTGGAACATGTTAACTGTTATTCTAATCCACTACGCATGATTTAAATAAATGATAAGTACTTACATACGCGCCTGAGGTGTGTCGAGCAGTTCGTGGGGCCAAGACACACGACGAGAGAAAAAGGGGCACCGCTTCTGAAGATCGGCCGAAAAGAGTAGGTAACTACTTACAATAAGTCTATCCTAACAATAAGTCTGATCTAATGTAAAAATTCAATATTCATTATATTTGTTAGATCATTTAGTTTATAAACGTATATCTATACATCTATCAAAAGTACTCTTATTTGCGTATAAGAGTTAACGTAAGTACAAGTATTTGAAATTAGTACAAACGTACTTACAATTTTTATACTATGGCAGAGAACTAAGTAACAAATATAGAATAATTAGGTAAATAAAAATAAGTGTTTCTACCCTAATTGAACTAAATTTAAAAAATTATTTTTTCTATCGTACAATAACGAAGTAAAAGTTGAGACTTACCTTATTCGATGCTCTTCTAAACTTGTGAGTCTTCCAATTTTGTAGAGTAATAAACAAATGGTGGCATTCGGTGGTACATAAGGTATTGTGCGGAAGGTACAGGAGAAGAAAGAAATCTATAGGCATTTTGAAAAACGTAACGTATTCTATATTTAACAAACATCTTCTTCGCGTCTGATATTTACAGTCACACAATGCGCATTTATTTTCTAACATATCGCCGTTGAATATTTACAGTACATAATTACAAAGTGCGATACGGACGGAGCGATCAGCAGGTCGAATTCCTCTTCACTTCTTCACGCGTATATTGTATACTTTTAATACATGCAGTAAACTATATAATAGTGGAACATTTTGAAATATTTAGTGCATCCTTGATTCGCGTTCTCGATGTTCCGATCAGTTGAATTTTCATGCAGGATATAAAGTTTATTCTTTTCACACAAACATCCATCACATCTTACACTCATACCTAGGTACCTACAGTAGGGAAATGAGATCGACGGATCCACTCGCGGCACCCATATGGAGTAACAGTAATACCCAAATTCAGATGAATCATCATTATTGGTTGAATAGTTGACTATATGTATATATGAATTAAAGCATTAAAGAATTAAAGTAAGTGTGAACGATTCCCTTTTTCCCTGTGACATTTCAGCTTGCTGGTAGTTGGTCAACTTTTCATCTCCCTACTGTAGTTAATATTACAAACATCAGAATAAAAAAAAAAAATGGTATAGGAAACGAGAAACAGATAATTCCTGGATTTTATGCTTCAAATTTTATCGTGTTCTTTCGTGTTTTCCTGTATTAGAAGAAAAAGTAGAAACGACTGTTTTTATCTTGATAACTGGACGATGATATTTGAATGATATTTTTTCTTCTTTTAAATGGAGTTGGCTTAAAAGACTGAACACAGGATCCTTCGTGTGAATATTTTGAATATTTTATGGTTTATAACGTTAACAATTTCATTTTCGCTTTAACCTTTGTCAATTATTATCATATTGTTATTGACGCTAGAGATTTCAAAACAAAGTTCAAAGTATATCATTCGTTTTGATCGTTGATATCGTTTAAATTTTTAAATATATCATATCGTTTCAAAATTTCTATTCAAAGTTTTTAAATATTTTTAGTTCTATTCGCCTACCGGAACATAAATAAAACTGTATAAAGCAGTTGTTGGTTTACATTATTGTTTGATTCACGCAAGATATGCAAAGTGATGCAAATTTTTTGTTGTAATGATAAATAACATAAGTGTATGGAAAATGTGAAATAATAATAGCGAAATATTATACATGTACTGAACGGCAGGTTTGATACGAAACGAAATTTATGAATAACTTTTTTATATACTTATTTACAAATTGGAAAAGTAACGTTCAATTAATTATTGTATCGTTTACTTCCAAATGTATTGGTTTAACCGTACATAGTACAATTACGATATTCGTTCATACAGCCATTGATGCTACTTTAGATTTGAAATTTACGTTCCGAGAGAAAAAGATCTCTAAATTTTTTTTCTTACTCTCTTAAACAAAATATTGATAGCAAAGTTTAATATATTTTTGACATTATTTTTATAATTTTGTTTTTAAAACTTTAATTTCTTTGCTGATTACACACAACTATATCTCTACGTATTAGTTAAATAATTTTTACTATTTTTCTTTTACCTGTATTGTATTTTTTGTTATTGTATTAATAATGTTTAAATTTTAATATGAATAACAATAGAATCGTAAATTTCTAATTATTAATTGTTCATACAATTTATAAACAAATCAATCGGTTTAGACAGTACTATTACCGATGAATCTCATTATAGAACCATAACAAATTACAGATCATCGTATGCATTTTTCTTATATTACATAAATAAACATTCATATGAATCAATTACATCATAGGTATCGTGAACCTACGAACTTCTCTTTATCACTTTACATTTAAATAATAATGGTTTTTGAATTCGACGCGCCGAAAAGACACTCCGATCCGTTACTCATTTTTATATAAAAGCTTATGTAAGTTATAACAGTAAACAACAAAAATAGCTTAAAACGCCGAGATATTTCTATTTATCGCGTCATCTTCCTTTACCTTTGCCGTTTTTCTCTTTTCTGATTTTAGCGGTCGATTTGCAATATATTGTCATGTTTTCTTTTTCGACAAATTTTTTCTAACGTTTTTGTTTATATTTAAGCAAATTTTTGTTTGATGTTTTTTGTTTATATTTAAGTACGTACCGTTTACCTTCACGAAGTATGAGCCTGCAAAGTACCTTCTGCTTCTTTTAAAAACTAATATTTTTTAGTAGATTTTGTAACTTTACAATGATCATGTAAATACTACGTATACAAAAACTTCACGAATAAACTTGTAAAATGTAACATCATTTACTCTTCTGAACGAGAATCTGATATCGCTGAAAAGTTTTACACGCATGTCAATCATTTTCTGATCAAAAGGAATAAATATGAACAAATAAAATATCTTCAACGTGTAACATGAACTCGAGAATTTCATTTGGGTCAAACCTTTAATTCATTTCCCCCTTTTTTTTATGTATTCGATATTTCATATTGCTTACATTGAAATAAATTTTCTACGCGTATAAGATATATTTTTTCAGATAGAAAAAGATACATTTTATATGTTACAGAAGATATATTTTATATCAGAGAAACGCATCGTAATTTTTGTTAAAATAAATACGTGTACGAATCTATAAAAATGATATTCACGCATAATATCTGTAGTCATGCATACTGGACGCATACGTTTAACAGCGGAATTCAGATTGTGATGATGCACAATATACAATACAATCGACACTCTTTTATACATACGTGTGTATACTGAAATACAAGTAGAATATAAATGGACCACGGTAACGGTTACTTTGGAAAGATACAAATTGTTTATATGTGAAGTTAATCGTTTAATTCCTGCAAAGAAGTTCGCTTCGTTTAAAGTAGTTGTACTAAAAATATCAATGTTGTTAAAAGAAATTTTAGAAAGATCACGTTGCAACAATACGGCACTGCAAATTGTTTCCATGATACATATACACTTTTATCGCTTCATTCGATGTTACTTCCTTCCCATATTATAGCATATTTACAACAATTCTAATGGTATACATATGTATTTCATTCGACCAATTAGAATTAATAAAGATACTACACGATATCCTTAAGCTTTTAGGCATATGTATTATATTAACATTTTTCGTTACGGATATTATTTGGTACTTATATAAAAAATTAATTGAAACGCGCCGGACATATATAGCACAGAATAGACGCAACGAAAGGATCAATTATGATAAAACTGTTATTGTTGTTCTTTCTCTCGATCCATTAGAAAGTGTTGCTTATTTATTGCAAAGTGTTACTTATTTATTCCTGAAAGATATTTTTGTTGAGAATTATAGGAACCTTTTCTCTAACCTGTTTAATATATATATATATGTGATTATATCCTGTTTGACATATTATGACAAACACACGATAGGAAGGGAATGTTGTGATAACGGAAGTGAGAAGAGGTGATGCGAAAATGAAACAATCGAATTTCTCTTGTTATTCTTACCTACATGTATCCGAAATCAACAGCTTCGTTCATCGTCCATATATACATAAATATATATGTATTTGTATAAAGTATGTGTGAGTATGTTTTATAAGGTTATAGTAAACTTTTATACAATACAAGCATCTAGCATTGATCGCTACAAAATATAGTTTGCAAGGCTTTTTTTTTTTTATATTGCATGAATAAAATAACTGCTCTTATGATAAGAGTGTTAGAGAATTATTCATAAATAAATTACTTTTGCCAATTACAAACCAATTGTAAATCTTTGTCTTATAGCAATCTTAAAATATCACGGTATCTCTAAAATCTTAGAGAACCAGGTTGAATTTTCACGGTTTATATTATACTATTTTTTCTATTACAAATATATTTCAAAGTTTCACCGCTAATATAATCTATTGTATAATCAACAGACATTTTCACAATAATATTTCCAACCTGATCTAATAAAAACAACATAATACGTGTTACAGAATACCAATAGTCTCCTTATTGAATTATACAAGCTTTACACCGATCATATAGTAATATAAAATTATTTTAAAAAGTTTCTGAAATCAGGTTCAGCATACTTATGGATCGTTTCACGCTAAATCAACCACATTTTGAAGTCGACATCGGTAAGTTTGTTCTAAATGAAATATGATGTAATACACGTGACATTGTGGGAAGAGGAAGTTAAGTAATCATTTTACTAGTTTCCAATTTGTTTAAAAAATATAGACCATTGAACTTGGCAATTTTTGCCCATTTTTACGAAAACTGGCTGTGCTTGCCAATTTTTTATCTCGAAAACTATTGGCCTGATTCAGTTCAATTTATTATTTTTTCTTTTTTTAATCACGGAGGATTGACCTATTGTAATAATATTTTTGTTATTTGACAAACTTACAATACCGAAAATTATAAACAAATTCTTATTTTGTAAATTTCTTCTCGACGAGCAACAAATATTTAAAAACTGAAAAAAATATCGTCACATTCGTTGAAATTCTCGTTTACCTAAAACGGTGTATCCTGGTCCTTTTTCAGTTCGTGGTGACGCTAACTTTAAGTCTCCATCTTGTTCAAGGATTCAATTTGCAGGTAGAATTTCAAGGAATGTTTTGAATTCATTGCCCGTTGAGGAGAAATTTTCAGTATTATAAAATAAATTTTTCAAATAACAAAAATACTATTATAATAAGGCAATCCTTCCCGATTAAAACAGAATTAAATGCGATCCGATCAATAATTTTCGAGATTTGTAAAAATAGGCAAAACTTGCCACATTCAATGGTTCGTATTTTTTTAAACAAATTTAAAACCAGAAAAATAATGACTTAGCCCCCCCCCCCCCCTTCCAATTGTTACCTATACTAGACCACATTTCATTTAAAGTAAAATCCCCGATGCCGATGCTAAAAAGTGATCGATTTGGTGTGGAATGACCCTTATACATTCATAAAAGATGCGGCCGAATCATATTTACAGTTTTAACTTACCTGAATCTTGAGCCAAATTTTATTTTATCATCTATGTATTAATTCTTATTAATTCTTCAAGTATTCAAATTTTTAATATCCAATTTTCAATCAAAAGCATTTAAATACGATTTAAATTATATTTAATAAATCAGATACACTTATTCGTAATGTGCATGGAAAATATTTTCTGCTGTCTTTTTGATATTTTCTACCTTATTTAACTCAATTTTGTTTTTTATATAATCGAAACAATCGTATAATTGAATAATAAGCAAAAAATATATATATCAGCTGCGTATGATACTATATGAGAAATTAAGAAGGAGCAAAAAAATATTTGATAATAGAAACTTCGCTAAAACTTGTCCTATCACAATAATTAAATCTTTTAATCATTATATCACTTTTATTAACTAATTTACGAAAAATAAGTTCCTTCGCATGCTGATTCAGTGCCACACAGTGCATTATTTTCATTTGCATAGTGCAACCTGATGTTTCTATTAGGAAAAAGGTACTTGCTTTAGTTATGCTGTATTACGGTATAACAAGAGATACGGATAGAAAGTAGATTTGACCAATGTATTATAACTCAGTACATATATGCATCGAATACAAAGTTTTACATAGATTATTCTAATTAAATTCTATTATCTCTTATGTATAATATTTCCTTGTATCATTCATCAAGAAGCCTGATGTGTTAAATCTTTGAAATTATCTGCTAACCTTATGAAAGTAGACAATAACTCACTTAATTGCCGGAAATAAAAATTATTTTTAGAAAATAAAAGTGTCACATACAGGTATTTGTTGTTGGAGGTAAAAGTGTATTAGCAAAATGTTTATGAATCGTTACGACTATAAATAAAAGTAACTGAGAATATAACTGGCATTACAATAGAATTATAGACGTGATTTTATGCGTCAACCAACATCTTTTTATGAACATAACATTCCATTTTAATGAACTGAATTTAAAATTATGGGGTAAATTATTCAAATAAGAGAGCATGGGTAACAGTGAATCACATTACACAGTGGATCAAACCTATGTACATAGTAACTCTTTTGGTACTAGTTACACAAAATTTTTCGGTGTATTTTTCGTAAGGGTTTTTTTTACCGACAATGAGATGACATACGAGTTTATCTGTTTGTATTATTTTTTCATTTTTTGTGTGTGCGTATTCAGTAATTTAATAGATTCTCAAATAAATATTTTTGTTACATTTTCATATACGTTTTTTGGTTAATTTTTTTTTTTTTTTTCAATCTGTCCTGTTATGTAACAGCGGATCGTTTTATTTAGGTGTGTAATGGTGCACAATCCACTGTAACCTATATTGTTGTATTTTGACACAATATTTTTATTATTCTAATTCGACTTTTATATACTTTATAACTATACGGAGAATTTCAAACGAGTTTTCCCTTAAAAAGTTTTATAAACTGATAACACAGATGTCACAAGAACCGTTGAACTTTGATGATTGACTTATATTTTTGCACAAATATTAAGAACATATTCCTATAATCTTTAAATTTCAGTTTAACACTTTTTCTTTTACAGCTCATAGACACGAAGTGCATGACGGTCCTCTAACTCTTAAACTATTGTTGATAGTGGACTACAATACTTTTTCTTCTTTTCTTTTACGTATTGGTAACGTTAGTACAGATATATACTAAATACCACTGTTGTAGAATTATTAATTCCAAAAATTAATTTTTCGTATAAACTAATCTCAAAATTGTCTCAAAAGTGTTGAGAATACCCTCTTAACTGTTTCAGTGTTATGAATCCAATATGTATATTTCAAAAAATTGGCTACATATGTATTGTTCGCCTCACACAAGAAGTCACCAGGACGGCACAGGGACAAGGGGACTTTTATTCGGTTCGTCTGTGTTACGCGATCTGGTTAGCATGTGTGACCATTTCGGCAAATAGTACGCGAGAATCAACAGTATAACACTCGCGTCACACAAGAAGTCACTTGGAAAGAATGTGGGTCTAATTGGTTAGAGTGGAAGAGACACGCCTCGTGTCACACGCATTTGTTGAACAAGGAAATAAATAAACTTAAAAGAGATATGTTTTAAGAGTAGGAAACAGTTATGGGTGATCAAAAGATAAAGATTTTGAAAAGGTATTCCAATCGCGTATCATGTTAGCATCCACTGGATTAAACTAAATGGGAGGGAAACAAAATTATGTACAATCACTTGTACAAAAACAATAAAAACAATAAAAAAAATAAAAAAAATAAAAACAATAAAAACATATAATACTTTCATGCAGTGGTGGCTCGTAAGAATTTATAATGGTGGCTACACCGATAAAAGTAAAGATAATTAATTGGATTAAAAAATCCAATGGATAAAAAAAAAATTATGCCATTAATAAAAGTGAATATTATAATTTAGAAAGCGAACGGTATCGTCGATTACAAACAAGAAACTAATGATTTTTATATAAATATATATAAATTTGATAGGGGCGATAATAAAATAGGAACTTTCATTTTATACTGGAGAGACTGCAAGCAATGTAACTTTTATTGACAAGCCGCCACGGTAAATTAAAAGTAGCACAAGAAAGTTCAACTTACATTGCTCAAGTTTTGAACATAGATTTCAGCTGCTTTACGTAATGAGGAAAAATATACAAAAAAGAAAGTAAACAGGTTCTCGACTGATTCAGCTGAAGTTCAAATACAGAAAAAAAACATCGAGGCTAAATTATTGTAGTGCCAAAGTTCAACATGAGGAAAGACCAACCAGCTTACTAGGCGGTCGTAGATTTGAATTGACAGAGATTCAAATATCCTGGACATAAACAACTTCCTGAAGTGAAATGTCATAAATCTTAAGCATATATGGGTCATTACTTAAATATATTGGGTCAGTACGCGTGAAATTAGTGGGGTTTAAGTCATCATTTTGCTGGTTTCGAATTTGTTTAAAAAATACGGACCTTTGAATTTAGCTATTTTTTGCCATTTTTGTGAAAAGTGAGCGTACTTATCAATTTTTATCTCGGAACGTATCGATTGTATCGAGCTCCAGTTTCCTTTGTTTTAATCGGGAAGAATTGGCCTATTAGAATAATATTTTTGTTTTTTTAACAATTAATTTTATAATAATATGAAAATTATGAACAAATTCTTATTTTACAAATTTCTTTATGATAGGCCAGAATCCACATTCCTTGAAGTTTTTTCTACAAAATGGGCTCTTCTTTAAGGAAGAGCATTGAAAATTAGCCTCACAAGGAGCTATAGAAGAACGGGGTACGTCTGTTTCAAGTGAGCGAGCCGCGCGGGTTCTGCTAGTCTGCAGTAGAAACAACCGATCAGACTATATAAATAGTGCACAGCCTACAGTATGGTTGATTGTGTGTACACAAAATGTAGTACGCATCTAGCAGAGCGTGCGGGTCGCTTACCTGAAACAGGGGTATCCCACTCCTTTTACAGCTCCTTGTAAGGCTAATTTTCAATGCCCTATTCTGGAAAAGAGCTCATTTCATAGGTAAAACTTCAAGGAATGTGGACATATTTTTTTCAGAATTTAAATACCTCTAACCTATCGAGGAAATATTTACAAATAAGAATTTGTTTTCAATTTTTATTATCAATTAAATTTTTCAAATAACAAAAATAATATAATATGATAATCCTTTGTGATTAAAATAAAAAATGGAAGCTCGATACGACCAACACTGTCCGAGATAAAAATTGATAAGTACACCCATTTTTCGCGAAAGTAGCAAAAGATCACTAAATTCAAAGGTATCTTTTAAACAAATTCGAAACCAACAAAATGATGACTTAAACCCCCACTAATTTCACGTGTACTACATTATATTTCATTTACAACAAAATTCCTGATGTCGAGGTCAAAAAGTGATCGATTTGGCGTGGAATGACTCATATTTATTTCACAACTACAACTGTTTTGCAAAATTTCATGTATAAATTATAAACTTAGTAAGAGATCAATTTAATTACGCAAATGCTATTTCTTACTGCTATTGTAGAATTTTGTTTGCATTCAGTATTTGTGTTCATTATTAGTCTTACGTAAAATATGTAATGTTTTAAATCTTTTAAATTACAAGTTTACAAGTGCAGATATTAAGAAGTTAATAAAATTATAATTGGTGGCAAATCATGGTGTTTCGAGCATGATCCGCGCATAAAATGTCAAATGGATGAATGGTTAAGTCTGGAAGAACCAAAACTATCAAATGTAAACGGGATGAAGTGGAAATTGAAAACGATTCTTATTGTTTTATTTTATCGCTATTTGATTATCCATCACGAATTCACACTCGACGAGTTAATTTTGAACAGTGTATTTTACAAGGAAGTAATGGGTCGAATGCTTAAAATAATTCAATGCGTATAACCGAATTTATACCAAAACAGAGAGTAGCTTTTTTAGTACAAAAACCCATTGACATATACTTTGACAATAGTAAGCCAATTTCTAGCTAAAGAACATACGATAATAATCTTGCACCAATCCTATTCGTTGGAGTTAATTATCGTAGACTTTTTATTTCCTAACGCCAAAATTCCGACGATGGGTAAACGAAATCTATTTTAGATATTTAAAAAATAGTTTAAGCTGTCTAAAAGCCATCTCAAAAATATATTTCTCTAGATCAACCAAACTGTGTATTAAAATAAGAAGAATTTGTTACGTAGAAAGTTAACTAATGATAGTAAAATTTGTTTACTTGTAAAACTTATGTTTTTATTAAATCAGTCCGTGAACTTCTTGGACAAGTTGTGTATGTTTATTTATACTATAGATGTAAAAAGTGTAAGATTTAATTACATATGTATATAAAATTCTGCTTTGAGATTTACCACACACGGAATAACTATTAATTTTTTTTTTTAAATAAATATATAATAAATTAACTACGACGAATAAATCCTCGTTAAAGTTTCTTGTATTTTAACTTTAAAATAATTGAAGATACAAGCAAAATATTTAACATTAAAGATAACAAATTGATTAGCCAAACACACGCTTTATTATAATAAGTAAGCAGCGTTTAATACACGCGTGTCATCGGCTATCTTAGCGCTAAAAGGCATTTTCTCGAAGAAAACAATAGCAGTGGTTATTTAGTTTTTTTTTAAATTTGAATAATAATCAATTCACGTGATTATCTTCAAAATTATTTATTATTTGAAAGAAATGTTTCAAATAAAACACTCTGCTTCAAGGGGAACATTTTACGATGATACAGTTTTCATTTAGGTAGAGTCAAACTTCTCCAAAATTTAAGATGACCTTTTACTTTATCTAACGGAGCTATTTATTTACTTTTTATTTATTTATTTATTTTTTTTTTTTTCGTAGTTGGATGTGTAATCGATTCCGAGGTGAGTTCATCAATTTATGACACGTTTTACTTATTACCACAAATATTTACTGCTTGCATATTTCTGTTCATTTTTTAATCTCTATTTTAGAGATCTCCGAAAATATACTAGCTAACTTGTTTTACAACCGTTAGTTAATAAAGCGCAATTTCATAAAGTGTTATTTGAAATTGATTAGTGTACGAATACTTCCAACACTCACTGTATACGAGAGATAATACTTCAATTACAAATAGTGACATTATTCGTGAATGTCTATCACGAGTTTTCGAAGAAAACGTCTGTATTGTTTTCGAACACGAACAGCACTGACACATTGTCTATGATTATGTGTATAGTAATAATCACTTCAGATGTTCAAGAATCGAAAAATTCAGTCAGAAGCCAAGGCAACGGAAAAGGTAGAGGACCCGGAGAAGAAGTACGTTGAGAAATTTAGAGATTTAATAAAAAAAAAGTATTGACAGTAACCGAGTCGAACATCAGTCTTATTTTGCTGCACATTTGTAAAACCAATAACATAAAAATGGATAGCTGTTCGTTTTATCGAATAGTAAACCTCCATCCAAAAAAGAAGACGTAGTATAAAGAGGTTTTTTTAATTATGACTACACATTATGTGGAAGAAGTAACCTTCGTACTAAGAACTTACTAACAGTTTACTAATATAACAAGCAAACATCCCAAGCTTGATATACCGAAGTTATTAATATATGTACTTATGATTTTAGTAATATTTGAAAAGTTTCTATCCCTTGTACTGTAAGGATACATGTTAAATGAAATACCAACGGTTTACGTCCGACTGCGAGAAGGCAATGCTTTTCTCCTCGCAAGTTCAAATTGTAACAGCTTTTTTTAAATCTTATTTTTTATCTGTATTGAAATTTTTTTATCTTGGATCTGCACTTCAACTTACAAATTATATCAAGCTCTTACTTTTTTGTTACAACCTTCAAATGTTAAAATTACTTTCGTGCTGTTCGCAGCATCGAACATAATTGTATCCATTAGTTTCCCATCTTTTAATAAAAAATATTTAAATTTTATGTATTTGTTTAAAAACAATTCGATAGAAAAAGTGTCAAAACGCACACTTGTTTTAATTAAATAAAAAAAAGAAAGAAACAAACAAACAAAGAATGATCGAAGTGACCTCAAAGTACATTTGAAATTGAAAATTGTAATAAAATTTGACTACGTAAAAAAAAAGAAAAAAGAAAAAAAAAAATGGAGAGCTATACAAATTTAGATACAAATATAAATCCTTTTATGTGTTATAAAATTTTGAATTTCACGGTATGTAGTGCTATTAGTTAATATTTGCAGTGAATATATGTATAAGTAAGTAAAGCTATATAGGAAAAATTGCTATTGAAACAATGACTAGGCTTCAAATCAGTTTTAATTTTTAAAAAGTGTAAACCTAATATATAAATTGACCACTAATATGAAACGCATACAAAGTAAATAAAATGTTTGTTACTTTTGTTGTGAAATTATTGAGAATTGAACTAAACGAAATTGAAAAATTATGAGCTTTTATGGATGTATCGTTCCATTTTCCATAATTTTTCTAATTATGTGCCGGAGAAAATTCGTAAGGCAGTAAAATTTATGTAAAAAATTTCTAAACACACAGTGTCCTGAAGAAAAAGAACCAGCTACTGACAAACATAGTGAAGTTCCTCTTGAAATTACAGTTTTTATAAATTGGTTCTGGATAGAATGATGATTCACGATCAGTTTATTATACATATGTCATGATGTTGATTACTCTTTATACCGACAAAGTCCCCGATGTTATTGTATAAAGCGGTTTTTATAAAGACTATTCTCAAATGAAACTTGAAGAAACTCCAAAATATGATACTTATTGTTAGAACGAAAATCATGGGGAAAAAATGTATTTTGAATCACCACGATTCGATGGGTAAAGTGTTAGATGAAGAAATGTTTCAATAATCTGAAAAATTACATGTTATAAAGTATAAAATCACATACATGATAGTTTCTACAAAGCTTTCATAAGGTTTAGCAATAAAAAAGATTGCACGAATCACATTAAGAAACGTATGAATATGGGTTTGCGTGGCATAACAAATTTTTTTTAATCGAGTAGAAGAGATAAACTTACAGACAACCTCATTAACAAACGAAAAATTTAATTTAAAATAGGAATTTAATTGAATTAGTACTACTAATTTATGAGGATCTGTCGAAACCAGAATTACTTAAACGCCGAAAAGTGAGTTTCATGCAAAATAATAATGGAAGCTTTCGACAACTTTTCGAGTTATAACTGAGAAATGCCAATAATTCAATTCAATATTCAACTTTGAATTGATACCGAACATTAAAAAATAGAAGCAAAAGAAATCCGTCATTTACGAAAGTATCATTAATACAATTTTGATCCGAAATAAGCAATTCGTTCAGGATCAGCTAGTTGCTTATTTACTTATTGTAAACTGTAAAATGATCAGTTGAACAGCTAGAATATTCTTTTGAAAAAGTCTATAGAAGCAATTAAAATGAACAAAAAATTTTCTTTTTTCTGTTATTTCCTAAATTTTGTCACAACATAGGAGGGTATACAAAGCCTCGATATGTTAATGTTTATTTACGCTTCTTTAGACTCGATTAAAGTTTGATAGGGTCCCCGAGGACATTTCTAAAAAAATAAAAATTTTTTAATGAAATATAGAAAATTTATAATCCAATGCATAATTATTTAGATAATACGGTGAAACTGCAGGAAAGGGGCCTCCCCTCCTATTTGGATGATTTTTGGATATGTTGTAGAAACCGATATTTAAAAAAATACTATAATTTAATATACTTATTATGCCAGCGTTATAAATGTGCACCAATTAAAAATCCTGTAACAATTTGATTGCTGAATGGCAATCGCGGTGCCAAATTGTGTGTCGTTGTGAGTGCGGGGCGCGCGGATCAAACGAGAGACACGACAGGAGCAAGGTGTGCCGTCCGGTAATCGTGATCCACACCGTCAGCGGTACGCATTATATTAAAGCAAACTTCAATACACTTATATACTGCGCTTATTCTGTTCGTTCGATAAATTAAAAAATTATATAAAAATTAAAAGCTGAAGTTCAAATAATGTTCAAAAAAATTATCCTTTTCACTGTCATGTTCAATTTTAAATAAATATTATTTTCACACGTTTTTCATTAAATGTAATTTCTTATTATACTTTCTCACAGAATGATATTCTTCCAAAAGGCCCGTGTGGCCGATTGATTTGAAATTTAAGAGCAAACGGGGAGGGGAAATGGAACTGAAATCTAAAATCTAGCTTCGGGTATTTGTTAGTTTCCGAGATATTAATAAAAAACTTTCAGTAGCATACATCGAATACTGCCTATTCAGATATTACTGACACAACCGTTTTCGCTGTGGTAGTTGATGCTATAACGATATCTATAGGGTGACAAATTTCGTTCAAATAAGGCTCAGTGAACGAAGTAATCATTGAAAATACGGCTGGCGGGCTATATCGCCGGCCGAATTTAAAACCAGCCCGAACCTAATCCAAATCTACGTAAATTGATCACCATATAGATACCGAAACCGATATCGCTATAACGTCATCGTACCCGACTGGCGTGGGTAGAAAAAGAATAACAGTGACACCCTAATTCAGATAACCGACTACTCAACCAATAATGATGATCTATCTGAATTTGGGCGTCACTGATATACTATACGGGTGCCGCGAATGAACGATTCCTCTTGCCCCTGTGACTTGCTAAGTTTTCAAAAAATAATAAATATATCAATTTCACGTACAAGTCTAGACATTGTTTCTTAATCTGCAGATAATTTGATATCTCTCATCAGACCGACTACAATTTCGGCTTCTGTTTTGATACACCAAAAGCCTGCTTGTATTGTATCTGATTGAACGGCCACTGAATGTGATTTGTCAGTGGCAGATATTTTTTTCCTCTGTGCGCGTGTCTCGATACATCTATAGAGACCCACAACAGTTTGATGACAGAGTCGGGTCGGTCTACTAAAAATGAATTTGTCTGACATTTATCATGCTCTGTAATGCGCGCACTTGCATGCGTGTACACAGTCTGATTTTTAAACGAAAAGTCTTATATAAGCGATACCGCTGAGCGAAACGCCGATTGGCTAAACACTTCACCTAACCTTTAAAAAGGAGATATACATACGTACACCCTTTGTCCCCAAAATAATTGGAATAGCTTCAGTTTAACAAATCTAGTGGCGCCATCTACTAATAGCAGATTGATTTATGATTTGTTAACCATTGTTATCAACCTCTAAAAATTCCGTGATATTTCGTTCTCTAGAAGCCAAAATACACATATTTAAGTGACAATACTTGATATACATTTATCGAAAAATGAATAAAGAGCAAAGAACCAACATTAAGTTTCGTGTCAAAAACGGTAAAAGTACTACTTAAACGATCCAGATGCTTAAAATTGCCTATGGAGATAATTGTTTATCAAAGACACAAGTTTTTAAGCGGCATCAACGATTCGGAGAAGGCAGAGAGAAGGCAGAGAGGAGGTGGATGATGATAAACGTTCAAGCCGGTCAACTGAAACGATAGCCGAAGAAAATATCGAAAAAATGCATAATTTCGTGAAAATTGCAAAAAATTCTTCAGTAAGATTCATCGAAATGGAACTTGGAACACCCAAGACAATAATTAATTATATTTTAACCGAAAAACTTGGTCTTCGGGAGCTAAATTCAAAGTTTGTTCCATATCGATTAATGGATGGTCAAAAATTGTACGGAATTGGGCATTGCAAAGACATCATTAGAGAAGCTCGAAGAGATGAAAACTTTTTAAAAAGGATTGTAACTGAAGATGAGACGTGTTGTTTTCAGTACGATTCAGAAACCAAACATCAAAATGTTAAATCGCGGTCATCGGATAAAGGAAATCCGAAAAAATCTCGTATGGAGAAGTCAAAGATCGAAAACAAGGCTCATTGCTTTTTATGATTTCAAGGGAATTTTCCATAAATAATTCGTTCCAAGTGGCACAATGGTTGTCGATGAGTATTATCTTAGCATACCGAAGAGTTTGGTAGGCCGTATTCGTCGTGTCCGCTCTAAATTTCGAGAACCTGGCAGTTGGCGATTATTACACGATAATGCACTTTCTCATCGTTCATCAACTATTACCTATTTTTTGACAAAAAAACAAATATTTTTACTTCAACATCCCCCATATTCACCCGATTTGACTCTCTGTGACTATTTTCTATTCCCTAAGCTTGGCGATGAAAGGAAACCGCTTTCAATTAATTGAAGATATTCAACAAACAACGACGAGTAATCTCAACACAATTCCAATCAGGAACATAAAAAAGTCATTTGATGCACTTTTTGAACGTGCAAGTCGTGGTATTTCTGTTAAGGGAGAATATTTCGAATAAACAAAATGATTTTTTGTCAAGATTTTCTAACTGGTTTTGTTATTTTTAAAGCCATTCCGGCTATTTTTGGGACAGAGGTATAATAGCCGAGCGAATACGCGCCAACATCAACATCGTTCAGTTCTCCAATGCCCTTTCGTTTGATTCATGTATCTCCCGCTAGCCTCATTTTTAGTATGAACGTATATTTTATTATAATTTTGTATACTCTGACAAAAATGCCTCATAAATGTACAAACAGTAGAGATAACTTGTGTTACGTTTATAATGAAATGATATTTGTGTCTCAAAAATGTATCATAACACCTTGAGAAACGATTCTTTGATTCTTTACTACACCAGTGCCTCTATTTACATTGTCTTGATCATATTTAACTGTTTGAGTCCCAAGGGGTATTGAAAAAACACTGTCGAAAAATCCCGAACCGCGCTTTCTCTAAACGAGTACGAAAAGACCCAAACGGCGCGATAGCGCTTGTCTTAATCCATTGCGAAGAAAAAAATTGTAACTGTTACTCTCCATTTAAATTGTTCGTAACACGAAAAATATTTTTAATTTGTAATTCGTTATTTTATGAAATACATCTGTATTATTATATACGCGTACTGTAAGTTTATAAATATTTCAAGTTTTGTTCGATAAAAATTATTGACAAGATAACAATGAAATACAAAATGTTTTATTTGTATTATTTACATTTAAAAAGGGAGCTGCGCGATGTACGTGCGTCGGTAAATCTAAGCGCGCTACTTGGACAATCGGTGACTGCACCGTCAATTGTCCACAGCGCTCGAAATGTACTGGGATTTTTCGACACAAAATCTGAAGAGCGCGATCGCGCTGTTTGGGACTCAAACGGTTAAACGTTTTTTGCCAAAGAAAAACGACAGTTATCCCATATCCACTCACCTCTCCCAATCTCGCATCGTGCAAGTTATTTTTTTCCCTCGTATGAAACATCTTATGAAAGAGAGACATTTTGCCAATGTCAACGAGGTGAAACAAAGAACGCTTGAGGCTTTGAATAATATCCACACTGAAGAGTTTCAAAAATATTTTCTGCAATGGATAAAACGTTGGAACAACAGTATTGAATCAAGAGAAGAAGCAGGAGACTAGAGTTTTATCTTGTAAAAAAATTAATAAAACATTTTTTTAATTAATTCCGGTTTTTTAGGTATCCCTTCTTACTTTTACCTTGCATGTAATGTAGAGGCTAATAAGGAACTTTGCGAAGGCCATGAATCACGATGCACAGACCTTCGACTTCCTTACGTAAAAGTTTCCTCATCTGTGAGTGAAACTAAAGTCAAGAAGGGTATTTTTGTCGGTGCTCAAATTTACCAAGTTTTTGAAGATGAACACTTTAAGTGTATTCTGCAAGGTAATGAAAAATCGGCATGGAAATGTTTCGAAATAGTTTGCGAAAATTTTTTGGCCAACAAAAACACAGACAACCATAAGGAATTAGCGGAAGATTTATTTTCAAAGTACCAAAACACTTGTTCACCTGGACAGCATCCTCGAAAACTGAATATGTGAGCAACGTATTCTCGCTAAATCATAAAAGTTAGCAAGTCAACCGAAAATATCAAAATCCTATTACTATATCAGCAGGTCTTTTTTGAGTTATAGAAGTGTCAATTGTCAGGCCAGGCGGAGTAAATGAGCCATCCCTCTTGCCCGTTGGACATCCCTACTAGACTTCTCATAAGCAGGGTACGATAGTTATAAGATGAGCTCCTTTACAAAGACGTTACTATCATAGAGAAGAGATATTTTTCTGAGTGAAGTGCAGTGTCAACATTTTAGCGGACTGGCACAAGCTATCATCGAAAATCCTCGCTTTATGGTACAAAAATTGGGAATTACTTACAATTAGATTTAGATTCGAGTTAGGTCATTACGGCCACACGTTTCGATGAACGTTCGTAGAAGACTCGTGGATTATAATTGAACTATTTTGGTCCATCCTCCATATTCTCTGGATCTCAGACCCTCAGATTATCATCTTTTTTTGACCTTGCAAAATTCCTTAAATGACGTGGAATTCAATTCTTTGGAGGGCGTCTGAAGTTATTTTGACACCTATTTTACAAATAAACCTAGAAGCTTTATGGAAGAGCAATTTTTCATTCGCGTGAAAAATGGTCACAGGTGATCGAACAAAATGAAAACTATCACGATCAACAAAGTTTTGTGTTTGTTTTCATATTACATACTTGAATCTGTCTCCGTGAAAACTGCAGAATCTTTTCGGATGATCTAATAAATATAATATTTTATAGCTTCACAATTATTTTATAATTTTATTATCATTTAAGGTTAATAGAAAATCAAGAATACTAGTATTCTATTATATGTATGTCGACGACATTAAGTTCTTCAAAATTAAATCGACTGCAGGCTAATTTTTTTTTCAAAAGGACATAAATACTTCTCTTATTGTTAATATCGAACGAATAAATTATTTGTTAATATCTCTAATTATTTCATTATGAATGTCTCACATCT
>SMSQ01022558.1:35011-60065 GCA_019453375.1 Ctenoplectra terminalis | reverse complement strand
AGAGAGAACAACACCAATCGGTACATGAGCAGGTGACACCAGTGTGGAACGCAAAGGAGTGTAACTACCGCAAACAACGCGATCACACCGAAATCGAATGCAGGACGAAGCAATGGAGAGAACAACGTAGCAGACACACCGGACAACAACGAAATTTTCAATGAGCTCCACCGAACACCTTACGCACGGACGAACACCGGACGCACGATCCTCATCGGAAACATCAGGCCAGCCTCGACAGAGGACTATCGTGTGGATCACTCCCCGTTTGTTCGATTAGAGCTGCCAGGACTTCAGTCCACTACGTTCCTCATCGACATAGATAGTGAAATTTCGATAATCAAGGAAAAACAAATTATGGACAAAAATCTACATAAAGAGGAATCGGTAAGCCTTAGGGGTGTCACAAACAACACAATAGACACACTATATTCAATGTTCGTACCGTTCAATAATAAGTGCAACAGATTCCAAGTAGTTAAAATCAACAGATCTCCAATTTTACAAGACGGAATATTAAGCGTAAACTTTTTATTCGATCATAATTTTTTCCTCTCGTGCAACTCATTCAAAATCGGCAATATCATAAAACGACGCGTTAATAACAATAACAACTGTAAAAATAAAACGATACTTGTTAACTTTATGACAGGGACTGGGGCAATTACGAAACTCGACTCACACGGTTATCCTATACTCGCGAACTTTTTTAAAAACCAAATCGAATCAATGGAAGATTTTCATGAGAAATTGGTTTTCCATACGCATGGTAGCAGCAAAAGTAATGACAGAACCGATCTATTAAAGGAAAATACTTGGTTGGAACATCTGAGAGAAAACAGAAACCAAAGGTAGGTTGTTTCAAACTTTCATGACATCTTTATATTTCCCGGAGATCCTCTCCCTAAATTCTTAATCCTACAATATAAAATTAAAACTAGTGACGAAATTCCGATACACACCAAAAAATACCGATATTCTCCAATATATCAAGAAGTAATTAAACGGCAGGTAACAGACATGCTACAAAAAGGTATCATTCGAGACAGTGATAATCCATACAGTTCACTATGGATTATTCCAAAGAAAATAGACGCGTTCGGTAAACAAAAGTAGCGTTTAGTGGTAGATTACCAAAAAAAAAAGAGGAAGAAACCATTAAAGTCTCATACCCGATTTCCAATATCAATGAAATTCTGGACAGACTTGGCAACGTGAAATATTTTTCTGCCTTCGATTTGGCTTCCGGTTTTCACCAAATTGCAATAAAAGAAGGCAATATCCATAAATCCGCTTTTTCAACAAATGACGGACACTTTGAGTTTGCCAGAATGCCCTTCGGATTAAAGTACGCCCTACCGGCATTCCAAAGACTGATGAACCGTGGTTTGCAAGGACTGATTGGTAACAATTGTTTCGTTTATATTGACGATATTGTAGTTTTCGGTAGGACTTTAGAGGAACGCAATAAAAACTTAAAAATTTTATTTGAACGGTTCGGACAATATGGGTGAAAACTTCAACCCGACAAATGCGAATATCTAAAACCAGAACTCGAATATTTAGATCATATTATTTCCGCTAACGGGGTGCAACCGAACCCAAAACGCATTGACAACATCAAGAATTATCCGGTTCCAAAAAATTCCAAACAGTTTTTAGATTTGTGCGGATATTACAGGAAATTTATTCAAAATATTTCTAAGATCGCTAAAAGCACTTAACCAATTGTTACGAAAGGACAAACGAACAGCAGGTAGCTTTTGAAACCCTACATAACGCACCGACGACACCATTCTTCAGTACCCGGCCTGAAACGAATCTTTTGTGCCAACGACAGATGCAAGTAACTACGCATTATGTGCGATGCTATTGCGACGAGACTCGCTATCTCATCGATAAAATAACTTCACCACGCAAAAAGGTATCATCCTTTGTCTTTTCACTATGTATAAACCGGGCGACCAGAACCTCGCCAGTCAGTTCACCTCGAAACTTTACATTGTAACTCTGTTCGTTTGCTTCATGAATAAACGAAGTATTTAATAAACCTGCTGTCTATTCTTTACGCGAAATCTTCGAAGGTTTTTTAAAGTATTTCAAATTTTTGTGTTAAGTGTTACTTTGAAAATATTGCAATCGTTCGGACACAGTCATCGGAACTCGCGTATTGCAATAATAAACTATAAATTAGAAAACACTGGTATGTACCACAATTATTGATTAAATTGTCTAATTTTGACGCGACACTACCGCAGAGACCCATAAGAAAAGACAGACCAATCGCTTCACGAACCCTAAATAACGCAGAGACTCGATACTCGTCGACAGAAAAGGAATTGTTGACAATAAATTGAGCAACTAAACATTTCTACCAATACTTATACGGGTGAAATTTTACAATCGAGATCAAGCATAAACCACTTGTTTGGTTAATGAACATTAAAGATCCTAATTCACGTTTAATGCGAAGGCGATTAAAACTGCTGGAGTACGAGTACGAGATAGTCTATAAACAGGGTAAAATCAATACAAACGCGGACGCACTGTCACGAGGTAGAGTCAGAGCTGTGGAAAACCATTTATTAGAAGACGAACTGAAAAAATACATGATATTTTACTAGAACAATCCCCAGATATTGTTTTTTAAAAGACTAATAGAATACCCAAATTCAACCGTAACCACAAACCCCGAAGATTCTTCAATCCGATCTCGGGTAAAAATTTGCCAAGATTTCCTGAAAGACCTTCCAATCATCATTTACACTGAATTACCGCCAGATATAACAGACAAAAACAAAATCTACGTATCTCCACGCGAAGCCGACAAAACTAAGCTAGATACAATAATTAGAATTTTAAACAGCGGCTGTTATCCAGGATCGAAATTATAATTCCGAACTTGCCTTACTCTTCGTAAAATTAACCTTGCCCTGAAGGAAAAAGGGAAATTATCAGGTTAGCACACGATTCACTATTTGGAGGCCATTATGCCTACGACAAGGCGTTACAGAAAATATGCATACAATACGAATCGCCCAACATTACGCTAGACGTGAAAACATATATCGAAAATTGTGAAATTTGTCAAAGACAGAAATACACGAAAAGATAGACACATGTACCACAAATGACAGACATCCCAGCAAAACCAACCAATTAAATATCAAATACATTTTAGTCGTACAGGACTACTTAACTGGATACATAATGTGTGAACCCCTAATCGATAAATCCACGGCAGCCATTACACAAGCCTTCCGGGCCTCGTGGCTACAAATTTTCGGAAAACCTAGAGAAATCTTAACTGACAATACAAAAGAATTCACATCCTTGGAACTCTTCGAATTTTGTGATCTCATGAAATCAAAACATGTATTTACAACCGTATACCATCCACAATCCAATGAAAAAAATGAGAGGTCCCACATTATTTTGAAAAAATACATCCGATGCTACCAAAACGCAGAAAATCCTTGGGACCTCCTTCTCCTAAAAGTTATGCTTAACTACAATTGCATCATTAATCGTGCCACGGAATACACATCATTTGAATTGCAGTTAGGTTATGAACCCAATGCTATTTTTGACCAACAGAACGAATATTTGACTCTTAGACGGCAAATTGACAATCTCAAACTAAAACACGCGAACAAAATAATTGAAACCATCGAGAACGTTTAGTTTCAACAACCCTCCACTTCGTATGTAGTCATATTGACCCAATCTACAAAGGTAATCTAGTTCTTGTTCGACATTATAATGCTGAACTGCTAGAAGAACGATGGCGTGGTCCTTTCGAAGTCATTGAGGTAATCGATGGTCATTCAGTCAAGATGAATGAATATGGAAAACCGAGTGTTCATCACAGAACTAACGTTAAACTCTTCAAACAATCAACACGACTCGTTTTAGACGATGCGATCTACCGGAGATTTCATGATTGGCCCTTTCCTTATAACAATCATGGCAATACTAATAAGGATCGCGAATACTGTAGCAACGGATCAAACGAACGACGACAAATACTATATTGTTCCATTTAACGACCAACTGATTGTAAAGCGATACGCACCTGACTATAATGCGCATTTTCAAAACAATTGTCTAATCAGTGTTCTCACGAGTCTGAAATCTTCAGTGAAACACGAGTCTGAAATCTGTGAAACTAAGTATATGCGGATTAAGAGAACTGTTTGAAAACAACTCCAAACGGGAAATCAATGGATTGGTATACCGGAAACACTGCATATACTTTGTTGCGATAAAAAGTTCAGATATATAGAACTCCAACAATTTTACATTACATTTTACTTTAGCATCCGATTGTAGCAGAATTTCGCTTTCTGCTACTTTAAAACCATCCAACGTCGTACATAATAACAAAACTGTCAATTGCCAGATAGTGACCACACGAGTAAAATCTTATACAAGAATCATACGTATCCCCCGAAGAGCTATAATCAATCGGACGAACACTAGGAAAACTGCAAGGCTTATTCGACAAAAGGCTTATTTTACCACCAGCACCTAAAAACCTGGAAGGAAAAATTCTTTGAATACTTTTCCTACGCCGAATATGCTGCTCTGTTGGACCTACTGTTCGTCTTCCTCGCTAAGATAGGCTTTTTCAAAGCACTGATCACTGTAGTACGAACACATTTAGGCAATTGTTATAAGAATTGTAGCTTTAATAATCATGTGCCAACACAACGCGTAACCTACTCAGCTGCTCCCCAAACTACGGAAGCACCGACACTAGATCAGATGTTTACAGACTGTTTGTCCAGATCATAGACAAAGGTCTTTTATTAAGGGGAACGTGTCGTGGTAGACGCCAGTTATCTCTCCGACAATGCGAGCGGGTTTTCCTTGTCCTGACCATCGATACACATCTCGTCCTAAACTCATCAGATCCATCAGATCACTTTCACCTACATTCCAAACCGACGCCAAGATGGCTTTTCCAAATATCATATTTTTCCGACTCCTCTCACAAAAATTCCTCAATCCATTCGTATACCACAGCGTCCACCTCTCCAACAGGGTTGTATTTACATACTCGGCCCAACCAGGGGACGACACAGTCCGATCGAAACTTTAACACAAACACGTCTTAACGGCCTTTTGTATTTCTCAAATCTCGCGTAGTGTATCGCATTATATGCATCACACGCTTGATTAACTTCAATGAAGATAACATAGGCGTACGAATAATGTATACCTACATAAGTAGGAATAGCAACATGGACAATGTGAGAAGAGCGCTGAGTAGCGGCAATGCGAGAGGATTTACTGTAATACGAGGTAAGAGTGGTACGGATAGTTGGCCGTTATATCGAAGCATGCAGGACGTTAACCTAAAACAGGGCATACCGGTCTTTCAACGGATCTTTTTGATGTTAATTTTAAAAATTCTACCCTTGAAAAAGGTTTATTTAACAGGTATAATTTTCACGTATCACCCGATCTTTCAGGAAAACTTTGCAATGCAAGCATATGTTTATAATTTTCAATGTTGAAAAAATTATTTTTCCACACTTTGCGACTCTAAGAGTTGCGTCAACAACACCGTTGAAAGCTTCCTTAACCCTTCTGTATATGTACATATAATGCGCATGACTAAGCCTCGATTGCTCGAATTAATTTAATTTCTTTTATGGATATACTGTCTCTTAGATATTAGAAAGAAAATATAGAAATTAGAAGTATAAGTTACTTTTTGGCACGAAATACCTTTAAAAAATTGGTTTTCGATTTTTGTCAATACGGTGCACCTTACAAAAAATTCTGAAAAAATTAGACGATAATAACTGTGTTCAGATATCGTTACCACAAAAATATGAAAGTGGTATTTTTAAAACTTCTATAAGAAATCAACGATTATTAGCATTTTTTTAAGCATTTTAGTTTTTAATAACAAAAGTTCGCCATGAAAAAAGTTCGAGGTAAAATGTTTTGTTTGGGTAAGCTCGGTCCATCGGAAGTCAAATTTGGCCTAAAGGCACATTTGACCCCCTTATCCGGCTATGCCCTTTAATTTGGATAGCCTCAATGGTAACTATTCATATTGTAGGAATGTTAGGTTACAACGAGTAAAATACTCTGGTTAAACTCTCAGTGTAAAATATAAAACGTTTTTAATACTTTTATACTATCTAATTCTATATCTTTAACTCTAAGAACTCGCGCATTTTCTCCAACCATATATTCAAACATTCTCTCTCTTTTCATTCTTTAATCTCTTTCATTTTATCCAAGCATTCTCAGAAAATCTTCGCTCATACGGTGATCTCGATCATTCGGTCCAAACACTCTTCTTTCGCGCCTCTATCGCACTGTCTCCAAACACTCTTCATTCTCATATCTATCGTACCGTTCCAAACACTCTTCTTTTGCACCTCTATCAAACTAGCCCAAGTACTCTTCATTCACACATCAATCGCTCCAGATTAAATGTGAACTCACGACGGAAGTGTATAACGAAGGTGTAGGCATAAAACCTCGTGTTACATTACGGTAAGTGCTTAAATAGGAGCAGCGGTTATATTAAAAAATAACTAAGCATATACGTATATTAAAGTTATAAGTAAAGAAAATTTTTTAAAATACAATTTGTAATGTTATTTCAAAATAGGTATGTATTATTTTCTGGACGAACATTGTAATTCTGAGACCATGCTAGGTTTATCGACAAGTCAGAATTTAATATATTTACCTATGACGGAAAAATAAGTTTAAGAACAAATAACTCAATCAAGAAATGAACATTCAAGCTGACAATGAAATTCAGAGGGAAATTTTAAATGATCTAGGAGTGTGTATGAGTTTCTGGTATTAGGAATTTGGTGTTCATAAGTGAAAAGAACAAATTAGACTATTTAAATATAAAGTCAGGAATAATCTCAAACAATGTGCAAAAAAAAATGAAAATTTTTAACAGTTTTAAGTTCTACACATACAATGATCGAAAGTATTAATTTTATATAACAATGGCATGATTATTACATCACTGTTTCGAAAAAATAACGATACAATTCGTTACTGGTTTCAGAAATAATTAATCTTTTCAATAAAACAATCATATCATTTTAGTAACAGATTAACACTAACAGATGTTAGGGGCAAATTTTCATGAAACTTTGGAGATCGATAATGAATCGAAAAATATATATCCACGTTTCATATTAAATGTAGACACTCAATGGTTTATCAAATATTTAATAGTAAAGGTTGAATTTTTCCACTCGTGCAATAAAAGTCTTTAACACGTTCAGCACGGATGATATCGTATAACCTCATACCGAGTGAACCTGTTCGACGGCTGATGTCTTAATCTTAAGACACACATACATGTCTCATTAACGACGCTCGACCATTTTTCGATTTTGTAAAATTAGGTTCGAGTATGGTTGAGTTATATGTGTAAATCCTACTTTAGTATTATTTTTTATACTATCACGAGTCGCTCGTCATCAGTCTTTGATATCAAAATCAAATTAAAATGTCAGAAAGGTAGCGTTGTAACAATAAACCCATAAAATCAACTAAATTTGCATTTTTTAACTTATTTCAACAATGTCCAAAATACTGCAATCGTTTTTTAAAGTGCGGTTAGTAGCTATACCGAATTTATGACTTTATAGTATACATACTTCCGCCAGCTCATTGTTCAAAAACAATGTTGAATTATTCAAAACCTCACGTTTTTCTGCTTAACTCAAATCACCCCAATTATTTCTCCTATCCACTTGCTTCCTAGCATTCTTTCGTACATCCCAAAATTGACCTCGCCATACTCAGGTTTTACTTCTCTATGCTGAAACCAAACGGAATAACAGTCAGTCGCAAACATTATATGTATATTTAGATATCTAAAATATTAATTTATATTTTTGAATATGTATTAAAAGTATTATTATTATGATTTGAAGAACTCTCTGAAGTCGTCGAGATAATCGTAACGAAATTTGCGACCTTGTACATATAAATGTTTGCAAAGGAACTGCAATATACAGATACATTCAGTGTCATCAAATTCTTTTTAAGAAAACATATGCATGTTTGCTTTTCCTACGATCTGGGGTTGGAAGCGATTTATAATCCCATTGGCGTACACCTATTGTGCGTTGCTGATAAGTTGTCAAACGAAAGGAGTACCGGTTTGATTGATTATAATGTAACAATGCACTTTCTTTTAGCACAATTATTAAGACAGGGCACACGTGTTTTCATTATTCGCCGAAACGATATCTACGAATCGTATCGTATGACCTCGCGTCACAGATGAGACAAAAATGCAATTAGGCGGAGCGAGCGCGTATTCTTCTTGCTTCTGTGCCGCCCCGAACCCCCAACTTATCAGTAACGCACAGTGCTCATCTACATATAAATAAATATTCTTCAATGCATGAATCCTAATGATGACTTATCCTTCTTATTTTGTTAGAAAAAACTAACCACTCGAGAAACAAACTGTTTTGATGTAAGTTGTAAGTAAACTGTGAATGATTGTGTAAATTCATATTTTTGCAGACACAAATGAAAAATCGACGTAAGAATAATATGTATCTTATTGTAACTTTTAGGTACCATTTTATATATTTTTACACTTGCGCACATCTCTGTACGTTTTTACATATTTACACCTGTTATAAATACATAAACATCTGCAACGTAAATATGATATTTTATTTAAAAAAACAGTTTTCGGAATATTTTACTTGTAATTTTGATTGAAGTATTATTATATTTTTCAAATTTATAGGTAAATCAATCCTTGGAACTAATAGAAGTTTATACATGTATTGAACTATCTACGAAGCCATCGAAAATGAAAAAATTCTATCAGTAGATCATTTTAAAGATGGAATTTTCTGTATGCCATAAACGCACGCGTCCTGACACAGAAGAGACTTGCTATAACCTATAGATGCGTGTGTTCGAATGCATGCGGTCACAACTCGTACAGTATACGTTTAGTATGCATTCACTTGTATTATATATTCATTATATGTATATTAATGTTAATTTATCCGATATGACCCACCATGCATTTTCCTTAATTGAATTATGTTTATCACTTGTATCGTAAAATATTCACCAAGATGCAACGTATTCTACCAATTTTATCTTTCCTTTACTGAACTTTGACGCACGCGTCTGGCGCCTATGAGAAAACCCGTCTTTCTATCGCGGTTAGCTGTGATCGATCGCGACTCGATCGCTCGAACTTTCGAATTTATTCTAATTATCGAAGTATTCTAAAAGAATTGTACCAACAGAATATATAATTAAAAAAAAATCGATTATTTTGACTTTATCAAAGATATGTAACCCCTTAATTTCTAAGCCTGACCTATGGAATGAAATAGAAAAAAGATAGGAATCGTTAGCGTTAAAAATAAGAAATACCTAAAAATTGATCCAGTATTAACAGATTGGAATTCAATTGATCCAGAAATATCAAAAGACTTAGTTGGAAGGATGAAAAATAAAATGCTGGGATGCAATAACCTAACGAAAGTTTTGTATAATGAAATTAGTAGAGACTATTTCAATTTGAAAACGAAAGTCATATATTTCGATACAAAATAAGCTTTCAACAGTTACATTTAAACCTGAAAAGGAGCGTTATTCTGACGGTAAAGCTTTAAAATATTTAGTATAAGACCTGCTTATACATATATGTACAGTGGTTTATAAATTGCGAAGGGGTTTAAAATTGTTATAACTTTTATTTTTATTCATTTTTTTATTTATTTATTTCAGGTTTTGAAAACAACATTTAGGAGATGAAGTATAGAAAAAATCACCATTGGACAACGAAATATCATACAATTTTTATAATCAGCGTTCGATTGTCTTAACCCTCGGATGGCGGATGCCGGGTCAGAGCTGATCCAATGTATTTGTTTCAACTGACATATTTGACGCGGAGACAGAACGTTGCCTCACTACTTAATATGCACGTATAAACAGGGTGTCCTTTCAAGGTATGATTCCTGAGATCATTTCAAGCAATTTTTTCCTTTACGAAAATGTCAAATTTAGCTTCATTAACGAGTTATTAACGAAAAACACTGACCAATCGCTAAACGAGTAAGACGGCTGGTTGCCAGCAAGAGCGTTGACTCCGCGCCGCGCTTGTGCCTCAACGAACAAGGCAGGATGTGTCGGAGCAACTGTGGACGAGTGTCGAAACTCAGTTTATTTGTTCTACACGAATAATTATTTATTTATTTGATATAACTTTTATTCAACACTCGTCAACAGTTGCTCCGATACATTTTGACTTACTTGTCAAAGCATAAACGCGGCACGGAGTAAACGTTCCCGCTGGCGGCTAGTCGCTTTACTCGCTCTGTGATTGGCCAGTGTTTTTCATTGATAACTCGTTAACAAAGCTGAGCTTGACATTTTCGCAAAGAAAAATGTTGCTTGAAATCATTTCAGGAATCATCTCTCAAAGAGACTTCCAGACTTTTGGGGCACCCTGTATGACGTTTCGTATAAGCGTTTTGGTATAAAAAATTGCAATCACGAGAGAAAAGTGTACTGGTTTTTCCTTCCGTTTTAGAATATTTAGTATGTATCGGATCATTGTTCCAACTTTATATGTAATAAGCATGCAGTTGTAAAAAAAGAAACATTACATAGCAATCGTTCAACAAATAAGTAAAAATTCTTTATATTTTATCATAAATATGTTTTCTTTATTTCAATTCTGATATACTTTAGTAATATACTACCCATTGTAATAAAAAATTGCGATTTTCCATACATACGAAAACAATTTAACTATTGGGTCATTTGTGACCGTCGTGCGTCCGAGTATAAAAATATCCGCTGTCCCAGGGTTAACGCAAATAGCATGTTGTCGATATTTTAACGGCATAAATGGTCTCTCAGAATCAGATTCGATGGTTCATTCAACGATTTCGGTTACAAGGCTTTGTAAATGACTCTGTAAATGGTCACTGTAACGTTGGCCTTAACCTTGTTGATTCAGTCTAATTGTGAGTTTAATAACATATAATTCTGATACATTAAAAAGGTTGTAACCTCTGAATAAGTAGCTGAGAATATCATACTCTATCTTATAAGTTCTCGATGTTATCCACAAACCGCTAAACATTTATGTCTTCTCGTCTCTTGTCTCATAAATGAATACCCATCTCTTGTTGCGTAATCATAGGATGCAGCATAACACCGATGCCCCAAACAGTGACCCCTCATGCACCACGCCACCTATCAGTCCGTTGCGTTCTATTATAAGATGATAATGTATTTCTCAAATACTCCAACTACGCTACCGCTCAAAAGCATCCGGACACTTGCTTATTTTTGACAAAATGTAATTTGTAATTTTTTTATATAATTGTTATTGTTACAGCTATGTGTAGCAGAACATTATTGTGAATAATTATTGAGCTAATGTGCAAAAAAAATGACATCAATGTCTATAAGTGTCAAACCTTATGGAATTGTTTTGTTATTTGAAAAGTTCTTCGTATTTGGGTTATGTTTTACAATTTAATTGCTAACCTATGAATTAAATAATGACGTTCTTCTACCATGGTTAATTCAAGCAGTGTCCTTTTACTAATCGTGTATTTAATTTTAATACGCTATTGGAAAATTTTTGTTAATAGATAATTTCAATTTACAATGCGTCGATTGCTTAAGAAGGTATTGCGAAAGTAAATATTACTTTCAGTCATTAAATTGTCATTAATTTACATGTTTTAGTAATACTTATGTATCATCGCTAAAAATTGATCAAGCTGACAAAATCAATGTTCCGATGCTTATGAGCACTAGTGTATATCTCAAAGTGAAATGCGAAATACACTCTTAATTAGTAAGCCCAAGTTTATGACGTAACATAAATGACAAAACCAAATAATATTATGATATTAATTACCCGTATTTTCTGAAGTATTTAGAACTGACAAGCGCCTTCCACAGCAACAAGCATAAAGAGATTAAAGGAAGCTACGAGGGAAATCTCCAAACTGAATTTTCAATCGACGACGATCTCAACTTGCTACAAGAAATCGCATATTTATTTGATGTGTCTCCCTAAATAGTCGAATTTCGGGTAATGTTTAAAGATTTATCTTTAATAACTTTGTGTTCAGTCGTCGTTTTTTCAATCTTTCTTCATTAGCCTAAATGAAGCATTCGTAAACGTAAAAGGAGTACAACGCGTCGAAATTAAGATTTGTACAAGGAAATTGCGTGCGGTCGCTCAATGATAGACAACTATTGCGGATGATATTATAAGCACCGAGTATCTAGAAAACGCGGAAACATCGATACACGAATGGACTCTCAAGTGTATTAACCTGGGAAACTGATGAGGAAACTGATGAGGAAATTAAATTATAATCCAGAAGATGCTCGTTCTTCTTTGCAAACGATAAACAATCATTGAGATCAAGAACCGAAAGATTAAAAAAAAAAATGCTTCTACCTGAAATTAAAACACCTTCTTTAAGATGTCAGTTTCCAAATTAAACAGAAATTCGTAAATTCGTTTATTGCAATGAGGCCTCCGAGTGGACGATCCAGCTGTTCTCTCTTCCAGAGAGTGACCCAGATGGTAGTCCCCGTACTCTCCTGTCACAATATTCTTTAATATTCAAATAACCGCTGCGTCCACCCGTGTGTCTCCTCTTGAAAGGCGACCGGCGGACAGACCAGTCGTTCTCTCCGTTCCGACGGGTGGAACCTGGGGATTTCTCTCTAGGCATTTTCAGATGTCCGAGTGACCTCGTGTAGTCTTCTCAGGGTCACAAGCCGTTATGGCCGTTCAACGGCCTAGAGCATTTAGCCACACCTCCACGCAGTGTGACCTGGACACCTTCGGGTGACAAACGGGGCTCTGCAGCTCGTGAAGGACTCTCGCGGCGTGGTTCCGATGTGTCGAGATGTGCGCGTACGTCTGACGATTGCTACGCACCTGTAAGGTTGTGGAACGCTATGAGAACCGCGAACCCCTCGGGGGCTTCTGTGTAAGCTCGTCCGCCCAGACTCGATCCCTCGTACGGTCGTTCCTCAGGGCTCGCGATACGTAGTATAGGGTCGATACTTAGTCTCGAGATGGGAGTAACGATCCCAAGGTAGCCGAGTTTAGCGTCCGCCAAGAAGCAAAGGTCGGCGGGTTCGTCCCTTTGGGACAGTTCCCAGCCTTGTACCGACCCTCTTGGTCAGAACGTAGTGTTTGCGTGCACTAGCGAGTCTGCTTTCCCGAGGTGCCCCGTGCATGCGGCGGGGAGTCTCTCTTCCGTTGGCTCTAACGTAACGAAAGGACTCGTCCGCGGTAAAACGCTCTGCGGCGTTGCTGGATTTTTCCATAGCTGGAATCGCTAATCCGTGGATGACTCTTGCTGAGCCTTCGGGGTGGACGGTATAAGCGCAAGCTTCGGAACCTCCTTCCGGTAACCCCCGACAGCCACGCTCATTGTATAAGCGCAAGCTTCGGAACATCTATCCGGTAACTCCGGACAGCCAAACTCATTGTAGTCTCCTCTCTAGGATGCGACCGGCGGATAATCCGACCGTACTCTCCTGCGCAGTAAAGGCGTCCGAAAGCTAGGTGCTCTAAGTAAGCTCTGAGTAAGCTTCGTACTCTCTTTCTCTAATGGGCAACCGATGGTATCACCTCATTCTTTGCCAAAAGAGTACAGCTAGAATGCCATACGCGTGCTGCCGCATAAATGAAGTTCGTTTAATCAACAAACCGCGTTACTGCGGATCGCTCACGGACCGCGAGCTAGAATGTTCGCGAATGTCCAATCCCGTCTTTTCGATTATTGTTACAGTACTCAATATTGTATATCTCACGTCTATTAGTCAAGCACTCAATATCTAACTAGATACAGTACAAAACCTTTCGGGAAAAATTTGAATTAACCAGTATAATTAAAACTAACCTCCCTTTAGATTTTCCTTTCATTATAACATTTAATTATTCTATTAACTTTTTAATAACAAATGAAAATCATTACGGCATTTCATATAAAAAAGATAGAGATCACTTTGAAATTTCCTCTGTGTCTTCACCCATACAAAAGGTGTTAGCATCGCAATATGCTAACACCTCCTCTATACTGTGCCAGTTTTGTATATAATACTTTGTCATATTATTATAAATAATGGAAACATTCAAGGTGAATATAATTATTGTCCCATCCTGTACATATATTGTTGAATATGAATAATTATTTAGATTATTGTGAATTTTTAAATTACCATTAATGCGTATTTCTTGATTAATCTCCACTTTATTCGATACAAATCACGGTAATAATAATTTTTTTTTCATATACCACAAACATCAGTTTTCGTAAATCAAGTATATTAATTTCTCAACGTCCACAATTCTGTCCATGACTCTATCAATTTATTTACACTGATACGAAAAATCAAATTCGTTTAATTATTGCAAATCTGTTTTGAAAATTTCGTGCAACAAAAAAAAACAAAATATGTGCGGTTCTATACAGGATGGTCCGAAATTCATGGTACAAATGAGGCTAGGGAGATTCATGGCTCAAAATAAGACAAACATTAAGACTGACGGAATTGCGCGAGATATGGTGCGATACTCAAACAAAGAATACACTAATATGATTTTTGTACCGAGAGCAGGTAAGAGTGCCAAGAATGTATTAAAAAGTAAGCATTGATAGTTAACAGTATTGTATCTTGTGCAAAAACAGTCACAACAATGGTCTGTAGTGCAATTCGTAACAGTACCATCAGCTCTGTTCTAAGTTATAAATATAGCGTAAAGAACGTGTAATTTTTGCGTATTCGAATATGTTAGGAAATCGTAAATTGTCACTGTTAATGATTATGAAAGTCGGAAAATCCAAAAGTATTTGTGGTATTGTAGTAGTGTGCAAATGTTTTTTCTGTCTTTCTGTCATTTTTAAATGTCTTTTCCAGTCGTACATAAAGCTCGACAAAATTTGAACGGAAAGCTTCCACCAAACACAACAACCATTTTACAACAAATGGATCAAAGCATTCCGCGGAACATGAAAATGAATTATAAATGAAACTTTTTATTTCAACTTATTAATGAAATAGAAACAAAACGGAACTTATCTTTTGTTTTTAAAGAAATAAAGAAACATGTTGTTTACTCAATAGCGAATTCTTGGGAAAAAGAAAAATCAGAAACTATTTTATAGTCCTGGAGACAATTTTTACCAAATTAAAACAGTCATGATATAGATCAAAGTGGTATCGAATATTAGCTATTATGCGATGCCAATTGCACCGAACGGTACATGGACGATGATGAGTTCACTTATTCGTAGCGTCTTGAAAATAAAGTTTGCAAGGAGCGACATTTTTATCATTTATTTTTATACTAGAGAAATTTCTTGAAAAAAATTAAAAAAATGTAGGGTGTTAGAAATAAAGAATGCGTGAAACGAGTGAATGTTTGGGCTAAGCTGAAAGAAGTGTGAATGCTAGTTGTTCAAGTGCGTGTGGCCGTCTCCTCGCGACGGGACGGCGCCAGTATGTTTAGGGAAAGTATGACTGCGGACAAAATAATCTCGAGTGGTTGAAGGGATGCGAGGAAAGAATGTTTGGAACCGAGTGATCGAAGCGTGTGAACCAAGTGATTGGGAAAACCGTGTACGTGACTGCGAGAGTTTGGACCATGGATGCAAGGGATGGAGTGCAAGGGAGAAAGGGTGCATGTGAGAAGAGAGGAAAGAATGAGCAGAGCAAATGATAAAAGTGTGAATGAGTTCAGCGACGAAGCAGTCAGTCAGAGTCAGTTGAGATTCAGAGTTAAGAAGCGTTAGTTGAAGTTAAGCGTAGAAAGAAGCAGCAGTTCAGAGTAAGAAGTTCAGAGTCAAGAGTTAAAGAGTATACAGTGTGTTAAAATTAGCATCGGAAGGATTGTTATATTGTATTTTAGCATTAAACTTTAAAAATTTACCAAAGACTCATCCCACTTAATTATATCCCCACAAAAAATATAAAAAAATTGCTCCGATAACGTTAAACCCAGTTATGTTGAAATCTATATTATATATATTGATACAGCCATGTTCACTGTCGAAGTGAACGAACCGACAAGTAAGTAAAAAAATTGTAAAACAATTAATGACATCACGTAGTGTCACGCGAACTACAGGAACATAAACAATTTCATCAATTGTCATCATCCGCATCAAATGTGTTAATAGACGTAATTTGATCACGACACAATGATGATGTTAAAGAAAACACAGAAGTAGAGTTATAACAAAAACTGCAGAAGACAATGGATCAAAAACCCTAAGAAACTCACAAATGTGAGAGGCAATAAGAGAAAAACAAAAAAAGTAAACAAAAAAAGAGAAAACACATAAAATACAAATAGAGATGCAAGACGACAAAAATCACAAAACTAATTATCATGACGCGATTAATAGAGATACGAGGTTAGAGATATGTTGAAATCATGGATTGGTAACGCTCTTCGTTAAGCTAGTTTGTTTTATTCTTTTATTTTTCCGCTTTTTCTTTTTGCTTTCTCTTTCACTTCCGTTTCCTATATACTACGATAATAAAACATAAATACTTAGATGTCAACGTAATCCAGTTCTATTCATGTCGCCATTCATGCTCTTTCTGTAAAATGAAAGAATCAGACGATGTAAGAGAGCATATTATGAAGCTCTTTGATACAGTAGACAAATTGGACGCCATGTCAGTAGATATAGATAGATATTTGTTAGCAATCATGCTTTTGTATAGTTTTCCCCCATCATTTGAGAATTTCAAATACGCGATAGAGAGTCGAAATAACTTGCCAAGCCCAGACACTCTAAGGATTAAAACAGTAAAAGAGCGTGAAGCTCGGAAGTAAGATATGAATAACGCTGACACTTCTGGAGCATTTATGGTGAAACGTAGATGGAAGAAGGTGTCATTTAATCAAAAATTACACAAGAAGCATAATGAAAACTTTACTAAAAACAATGTGAGATCGGAGCTCCCTCCTCCGCGAGGGCGCCGTAAATGCGGGTGTAGAGTCTAGGCTTCAACAAACACAGCAAAGTAATATTTTATAAGGATAAAGCTATTGTTTTTGATGCTGATGATAAAGTCAGACTTGAAGCGGATCGTAAAGGAGATCTATACATTGTTAAAACGATGGAAGAACATGTAAATAATATATCTATAATAAATAAATCGAAGAATTATTCCTAAAGTTATTTCAAGAACATTGGATTATAATATATGTTTATAAAGGAAATTATAAACGTTGCCATTTCCACAAAAGTTAAGTAAATCAACACACAAATAGAGATAATGGACAGAGAGTTGTATGGCCCAATGAGAACAGAATCACTAAGAAAATCAAAGTACTTTGTGACATTTATCGATGATTACTCGCAACGGTGCGAAGTTAGATTCTTATCAAAGGAAAGTGACTTGTTGAGTGCATTGGTGGACAAACAAACGCAAACTAAAATTAAATCCTTACAAACAGACAATGGCAAGGAGTATTGCAATAGAGAATTTTATGACTTTCTCAAAGAACAAGGAATCGAGAGATGTCTGACTATTCCGCATACCTTACGAAGTCTGGACATGTTCAAGAGTACGTTTAAATTTTTTGAAAACATTTGGATGCAAGGTGTATGCGTTAAATAAAACTTCCATTGAGGACAAATTTGCTGTAAGAGAAAAGAAGAAATTTTTGTAGGATATGCAAATGAAACAAAAAGCTTTAAAGTATAGTTGAAGAAATGTCAAATTTTTAAATGAATTTGCTGAGAAACGGCTTAATAATGATATTTGTGGCCCACGTCAATGACACATTGATAGTATTCAATAATCAGAAGCGGACGGAAGACGTTAAAAGAGAATTAATAAAGGATTTTTAAATTCGAGATTTAGGCCCTGCTAATTACTGTCTTGGTATACAGATATAGCAAAAGAATGGATAAATTAAATTATCAACGAAATATTTAATCAATTTGAAATGAGTGAAATAGATCCTGTCTCTACTCCTGTGGATATTGGAACTCAATTAATTAGGGCTAAGAAGGATAAAAATATTTTTTAAATAAATAGACCTTGCAGAGAGTTGGTTGGTTCTTTAATGTACATAGCGATCGGAATTCGACCGAATATTGCTCACGAAGTGAGCGTTTTAAGGCAATTTAATGACTGCTTTGACCACTACCATCAATGAAGTAAGCACATTGACATACGATATCATTTTGTAAGAGAAGCAATGGAAACCAATAAACTTCAATTGAAAAGATGAAACTGATAATTGAACTGAACTGAACCGATGATTGAAGAGATAATTAATAGGCATTGTTTAAAAATATTATTGTAACACTATGAAATTTATATGTTTATAATCTATGACTATCACGCTCGCGTTAAAGAGGATTTGATACATCTGTAGCCTAGTTTGCAATTGGTGCTGGCATGTCTTACACGTTGACAGTTCCTTCATTAAAATATTTTAGTCTTTTTAAATGGTTCCCATCTTACCTTTTGAAGCGTCACAGTATTGCCTTTTGTGAGATTGAAGGCCACGCTGTTTGTTGTTAATTGTACTAGAAAGTACTCACTAGCATTCTCGCTTGATGAAAATTTTGCTCTGGTTACCTTTCGTATCTCTAGAATTTCTTCTTTGATTTTTCTTGCAGTGAATCCTAAGTTTCCGTTGACTTGAGAAACAGTGTTTTTGGCTTTAATTGACAGAGTGTGTACGTATAATATTTCAGGTTGTTGGCATCCAATAGTTGTCTGGGGTTTTGGGTTAGGTTTCTAGAACTTTGGTTTTTTTGAGGAAATTTATTAGGCCTCTGATGTTCGCTTCTTGGCAGTAGATCGATGGGAGCTTTGCTAATTTCTTAAATGTATAAGTGTAAGCTACGGGTTGTGCGGTTTGATTATGTTGGACCTCACCTGTGTTTTCGAGACCCATACCGTTGTCTTCGCTTATCAGGTTTTCAAAGGAGCTGACTGTTTCTATTGTGTTGTTGGTGTCTGGTACTTCTCTGTTCAGATTGACTGTCTTTTTTAGTGTGATTCAGTTAGCCGTTTCATTTTCTTTATCATCGCCTTCGCCGTCGTCCTTGGCGTTTCTTTTCCCGAGTATTGAGGATCTCGCTGCTCTGCTGCGCGTATCTGTACTCCCTTGTCGTAGCGCGGCAGTTTTTCTCTCTGCAGGGAGGTTGGATTGTACGCTGATATTTTCAACTTTCTTACCTAGTTCTTTGAGTACCCTTTTGTACTGTACTTCAAAAGCGTTTGTAGTTGGCATTGGCGAGCCTTGTTTCTGTAAAATGTTTCGCGAGCTGGCTGTTCTTGTCGCAGCTTCGCTGTTTTCACTTCCTTTTGCGGTTACGCGTGCCGATTTTGTTGATTTTTCAGTAATCCAGGCCTTCGGTATGTTTTTTTTTTTAGCCCTTCCCCTGATGACTTTATTCTCGCTAATACTGTATGGTGGGTCGTGATTATTTATAATTCACTATTTTCTCTTTATATTTGTTTATTTTGGCTGCAATTTGTCGGAACTATCTGAACGCCTTCGCCCGTTGATTACAACCTCCCCCTTCGTAAATCAATGGATAGGGTGAGGTGGACTCACCGCATAACTGCGATTTTGTGATCTCAACTCATCAGATTTTAAAAAATACTGTGTATGCAACGCAAATGAACAATGTGCTCAATCTGTAAAAAAGGATACAAACTGGATTTCAGATTATTCGAAGAATATCTGCTATTTTTCTGCGAGTGCGGAACTTTATGTTACGATGTGTAGGATGTGCAGTACCATGTGTTGAAGCATAAGATGGGCTCTTCGAACATTTTCTTTAATCATCCATAACTCGAAAACTAAGATATATTGGACATATATTCATATGACATTTTTTACTTATTTTAACGCGTGGATTTATATCCTGAAGTATTTACAAGCATTTATGAAACACCCTGTATAGACATTGCAATGAAAAAATCAATTCCGAGTTGACATCGGACGGCCCTGCCAAAATTCTAATTTCTTAACTTCTACTTACAGTAGTGGCCACAGAAATTGCCCCACCTTTTACCACCGTGTGAGTTTTTGGTAAGGAGCCATGACCACAAGCTGTGAATGCCTTCCCAAAACTGATAATCGTACATAACTCTGAAACAATTGATGTATTTTGATGAGGTTTGAAAATGAGTTTCTACGGTTTTTAGCAATAATTGTCTTCCAGCTCTTTAAAATGCAATTAAATTTAATTCAAATCTTAAAAACAAAAAATGACGTAGCAGTTCAAATAGAAAATACATTCTTGAATAAAAATATTTCCTTTTATAATAAAAAAATCGCTTGTTAGTTACATGTTAAAACCCGTACGAACTTTTTAGCCAACTTAATAAAATGCAACTCAAGCAATATAATGCGGCCCTATTGCATCAAATTATTTAAAAATATTAAAATACCACGTTAATACAAATTAGTGTAACTACAAAGTTTACAATGTATCTAAAAATATTCGACAAACTGTATTTTTTAAAAGTGATGCATTTTTATTGACCATTACTGTATATTGTCCCAGATTTCAATTTCGACAGCTGAAACATATGTATGTATCTTCGCACTTACCTATTTAACTACCTCATTATACCTCTACGTGCGATTATACGAATTTGCGTATCGCGAACATATAGTTACACGAGATACAAACCTTATTGATATTTATGCGTGTATTGATCATCGCGTTGATGTAACAATGGAAAATTCGTTACAGGTGGGAGTCACCTCATTCGTTACAAAAAACGGGGTACTTACCTACAGTTTTGGTTCCATCCCTGTGCAACGTATGAATAATTGCGTAACTCTTTCACTGCTTACAATTAGCCCGTATATCTTTCGAGGAATCTAAATTCTACCAACGTCTAGAAACGATAGACTTGGCGTGAAATAACCTAAAAGCACTTCTTGGAAATTATATTACTTACTGAATGGAAAAGAAATTTATAAAGCAATGCATAGTGCTGTTAGATGACTAGAATCAGAGTAAATAAGAACGGATGGACCAGCATTAGTCATGGCAAACATTGGTTACTAGGACGAGTTAGCCGAGTTAGTCAGGGTCTGACTCTACCTAGGATAGCTCGTCAGTGGGCTAACGTCGTCCACTCTCTCCATATCCAACCGTATATATAAATATATTTCAGCAGTCACAAATTTTAGGCATTAAAATTCTGTCACAGGTACGAGCAACATCTTTGCCAGTCCATTGTTAACGGATATCGCATCTTGAATAAATATTCTTTTGCGAAATATTAAAAAGCGTTATACTCGATTTCGCGACCCCGGAATCCAACATAAAATTTGGTATCAGAAGTGGGATTGATTTGACGTTCAACGACTTCATCGTACTCCTGAATCGAAGACACATCCAGCACGAGCCGCGGACGACAACTTCGGTTGTGAAATTAGATCATCGAAACGTAAGGAGGACATTCAAGAAAGCTACTACTGGTGAGTATTATCCACAAATTACTCTTACAATTCGACTCGTTTTTCCTATATTTTTTCCATATCCCTTACTCAAAATATATGGCAACCATGTATAACACAGACTTCTGCGTTCCGAACGCAAACCTGGTACTCATTAGATCTGCTTATTAAATTAGTGCCCGATTCTTTCGATGGTGACCGGTACAAATTACGAAGTTTCATAAAACAAGCCGATGCCGTTTTCGAATTAGCCCAATCTAATCAGTTCGCACCATTACTATTATATGTTAAAAGTAGAATCACGGGAAAAGCACGCGAACAAATAGATGTCCACTGCAATTTAACTATCTGGATCGAAATATCGGAATTATTGATCGCATTATGTCAAAATTGGAAATCACTTGACCAATTGTTAGAAAAATTGAATTCTACGAAAGAGTTTGCAGTTTTATCAGAGGTTGGAGGACCTGAAATCAAAAATCTTAGGCGCGATTCATAACTCTGAAAGTAACCCAAAAGTGTTAGCCAGACGGTTACTCATGATAAACGATATTACATTAAATCAGTTCATCTATAGTACTCACCCACAGATTTCTCAGATATTGAGGTACAGAGATTTCAAAAATATTAATAATGCGCTTACCGCTGCCATTGCCGAAGAAAAGGCTCCACGTTTGTCTTATAGAGAAAATTCCCGTGGTTGTAGAATCTGTAGTTATACAAATCACAGCACCAATAATTGTTATAGAAATAAGTCCAATAACTCCCCACGCGACGATTTCAGACCTGTTAATTTTCATCAAGCTCCAAATAATTACAATAACGTGAATCGATAGAATCAGCATAAAAATTTTCCCAATAACAACCGAAATAAGCACGGTGCGTACCCGAACTCCATTAGTCAAAATCAAAAACATTCTTTCAACATAAATGAAGGAGGGTATAACTTCTACGACGTCGTAGGTCGAAATTTTCATCAGCAGGATTTTGACTAATTTAGAATAATCGATTTTGGGTTTTTGAAATTTTAAGAAATCGTCACCTAAGAGTCCGTCAAACGACACATTTCTTAAAATTTCAAAAACCCAAAATCGATTATTCTAATTTCATTTTTTGTTTAAATACTATCCCATTTCAAATTCCTCTACTTCGTCACACGCCGCAGCATTCTACCTCAACAATTAGGATAAACCCGCGAACCGAAACGGTTGTTCCAATTAAAGTTTATAATCCATATAATGTTAGAGAAGGAATAGTATTCACACAGAATTCAAACGATACAATATTAATACCAAATGCTATTGTCAGAGTTGACAACCATAATGACGCAATTCTTACTATCGTCAATACTTCCAACAAAGCTAAAGTTATTCCGATTCCTGAATTATAAATCGAACCTCTTCCAAGTGAGTCACACGTATACATCCTAGCTCCAAATAGGTCAGTTAACGAACTTCAAAACAGATTATGTGTACTGAATCAAAACCTTAGGCTCGATCTCTTAAACGAAAAAGAACGACTCGAGATAACTCAAACTTGCATAGAATTCAATTACATCTTTCATTTACCTACTGATTTACTAACAATAAATTACGTAAATTTCACGCATTTAAATCAAGCATTCTCAAAAGGAAGGCATTATTTTCTCCAGTCACAAGATCTTTGTACGTTGGAATCTAAGGAATCAGTGAAGCATAGTTATACCGCCTTTCACTAGGAATAAAAAATTTAATAAAAAAATCTCAATAATTCAGTAGTGTCTTCAAAATTGAATGGAAATCGCTTGAATAAAAACGTAGAGCTAATAAATAAATTATCATCAGATACCAACTAGTATTTAGACGAATTAAAACTACAAACCATTATAACGCAACACTTAATGACTCTGTTTTTGTTCAGTACCAAACCAGTATATTAATTCGATGAACCTGGGAAAACATGGTATCCTATCACCCTAGATACGTACACCAAAAATCTTATTCGATGAATTAATAAGATATGAAGGTCACCAGCTACCTATCCACTTAGATTATTCTAACATTCACTTCACTATTACAAGATCTTGGAACTACAGGTTGTATCAGATAACAATATAATCGTGTTTGCCATGAAAATTCCCTTAGTCGATAAAAAGATATTTAACATATACAAATTAATTCGTCTCCCAATACAATTCTAGCAGCATCTTCTCTTATATCGAACCAAACCAACCCTTCCTACTATTATCCAAACCTAAAACCTATTCTACCTTCCTTAAATGCTTGTCAGATCGTACCGAGTATCTGGATCAGCATTTCATCTGCCGCGGGACACATATTAACAAGAGGACCGACCGAAGAACATGTGAAACCCAACTTGTCGGACAAAAACTTTTAAGGCTGAAACGGAAACCTGGAAATATATTCGGAATAATCAATGGATTTATGTACTCCAAAAACCCACTACAATAATGGTGATTTGCGAGATCCCTTCGCACGGAGAATCTTGTGTTGGAGCAAACCGGAATCCTACAACTTGAATTGTCCTGCAAAGGATATACGAATTTCTCCGTATTGGAGACAACCAGCAACACAAATCGAAACGTATCACACTATATTCCGAGACTTGATATCATCGCCGACGATTGTTGTCTCCTTGCTAAGAAATTAAATAAAACGATCCCAGTTCGATTAACACCAATCAATCTCACAAATATAGATGTCTCGTAACTGAGGTACGCCGAAAAGAAGCTGGATGGATTTATAGTACATCTAGTACAACATACTAGATGGTACACTATAATCCTGTCCATTATCGGATCTGTACTATTCCTGATAACCTGCCTCAATTGTTGCGCTGGTTTGGCTGCATGAAAATTTTGAAACGCGTTTTTCGTGTCACGAGGATCCCCACTAGCGGTGAAACTATCCCACCAATCGTCAAAAACTTTGTAAACTGCAACTTTCACTCCGACGTACATTCCGAATATAACAGCTGCACATAAGAAATCGTGGCCTATGACCGGAACCGAGACGTCGCCCCAGTGATTCATATTATTCCAGAAGAAGACATCCGACCAATAACAAACCAAGGACGAAGCCGTATACGTAGAAGTAATACACCCATGTAAAACACGCAAAAAAAGTATTTCATATTCCTTACCTTTCTAAAAAATTTTAGTATGCAGCAATCGTTTACTATGTCAATTTAATCATATGTTGCTACTGTTACTATTAATAATACAAAAAAAAAATAATGCGCTGCCATAGGTTTAAGATTTAGTTCTTAGTCTTTAGACTTCTTGTATTAAGTATTAAGCATTTTTTGTATTAAGTTCCCGTACTATTTAACGGAGAGCGTCGATGTACTACTACAGATTTAACACCCACAGTATCTCCTATGTTCTATTTCAAATACGGTTTTATATTATGTTAGACTTTTCAATTATTCTTATATTTAATTTTTGTACTACCATACCTTTATATTCCATCGCAGTTGCATGGGCGATAAAATTGTAATTAAAGATTCTTCCTTCTGCCATCTTCTTCAATCTAATGGGGGCGGGGGGGGGGG
>SMSQ01022558.1:8482-30965 GCA_019453375.1 Ctenoplectra terminalis | reverse complement strand
GGGGGGGGGGGGGGGGGGGGGGGGGGTGAACGAACATTCGTTCGGTTGGTGCGAACGTACTACTAGATGTCATAAAATACATCAACAATCATTACCTGGTTTCAGTAAACCGCACATATAGTTGATTTTCATGTATTGTTAAATTATTTGTACTATATCGTTACGGATTTAAACTGTTAGTATGGTTAATCGAACATGTATTTTCGTTTTCTTTACTGAGACTTTGTATATTGATTGATAAATGTAATATATATTATACAAACTAGTGTAAACATCGCTGATGACGAAAAAATAATGAGATTGCGAATATTGTTAAAACTCCAGATATATTTAAACAAAATTCGTAAAAAAATAGTAAAACCGATTGAAATTAACTAATTACTTGAATATTATTGCATTTTTGCAGTAAAACTGCTCTTAATTCCGTTCTAATTACATGTTTCCATTACGTATTCATTTATCCGGGCGTAATTGGTATCACACTACCTTTTCTACTCCACAACTTCAAAGACATTTATGCCTTACCCACTGCCACGCTTAAATCAGTTACTTGTACTTCTAACCCAGATACATTTATTAGGAATAAAGTACTGCAGTGTTCCGAAAAAAATCATCTGTAAGAGTCAGAATATAAGAATAGTTCATAAACTGCTGAACCAACCCTTATTTGAAGTTAATAATCTTTACTTATGAACGAAACAACCTTCTGGATATTACGCTGTTCATGTAAACAAAAACAGTAATTTTGGATTTAAAATTAGAAAACTTTGAACTATAAATTGTCAAAAATACCAGGTTTCAGTGAATTCTTGGAACAAAATTTTACTGAAAACTCAATAACGTTTTTACCCTTTAAATTGTGTAAAATATTTCATGTATCTATTACTAAAAAAAAAGTATAGTCAGATAAGGTGTTGTTAGACACCCATATTCTTGCAAGATTAATAAATAGATTATTGGTTGTACTCGCATGTAACAAAAATTTCATGATTTTTTAGCCTGTACTCTGTATCAATCTTTTACAGACATATCTACGAGTTCTTTTAACATTTATTTTTCGAACTTGTAATTGTATCAAAATTTAAAAAGGATGAGAACGCAATACAAGCATATCCATATGTATATCCACATGTACAGCATATGTATATCCAACAAACACAATAAACAGACTAACTAAGACCCAGATTTTTATATATTCAAAATAACAACATTTGTCTTCTGTTTTGGTATAAGAATCTTTTTGATGTACGATTAAAATATTTCGATAGACATTTTATATAAAGTGTTTTATCTGAGAGAGCGTTTCAAAATTATTCTTTATAAAGTATCTATAAATAAAACTATAAAATTAGAATTTGCAAACAAACGATCTACAGGTATTATTGAACGAAAACCCTGCACATTGATCTTATGAATGGAAAAAATGCAGAAAGAAGACAAATAGATTTCGTATATATGTATTATCCGAAAACAGTGTCTTAGCGTTTGCAATTTGCTACTCGGTAATTAAAAGATAAAGAGATTTCCATAGAAAATCATAACTAGTATAAACTCCGGAATCAGGAATATCAAGACCGAAGCGAAATATTCCCGGAAATAAAGTTCTATGCATATGGTGGGTTTAAAAAGGAGTACTATACGAACTTTTATAATCAAATAAAATTGTTTATGTGGAATTAATCGATTAATCCGATTAAACACAAGTTTTGGACAGATGAGAAAAAGCTATAATGACAACGGTCATCGTCTAACCGTTTTGCTGTGTGATAACGCACGACCACTTACAGTTGGTACGATGAAACTTATGATAACGGAACCCAGATTGAAAGTTCTCTTACACCGACTATACTCTTCGGACATAGTGCCTGATCTTCAATTATTTGGATTAATACAGCACTCTCAAATAATGCAATATTCTTTCGACGTGATATCCATTTATTACTTCAAAAGTTGCAAAGATAACACCAGATACCGATGGGAAATACTTTGATTAATATTTATCAAGCATATGAGTTATTAAATATATTTAATACTGAAAAACGAAATTATTTATGCACCAATCTAATACAACTTTTCTGTCATATTTCGATCAAATAGTTATGCATTTCTGATTCCTTGAAATCTTAACAAGACATGTTGTTATCATTTTCTGTATCAGAATATTGAGGATGACGTTACTTTTATATATGATCAATGTGCGAATGATCCTAACAATGATCTTAAAACAATAAATCAATACTAGCGACTTAAAATAATAAAGTTGTAAGCAGAATTATCACGAAATAAGATAAGTATTATAACGGAACAATCTGTATTATTAGAGAATAAGCTGGAGTAGTCTGAAAATATGACCATGTATTTTTTTATGAAATAAATCTTTTAAAATTCTCCCTGTCCGTTATTTGTTTGTACAAATGTCTGACCTATCACTTCATATATGTTACTCATTTCCAAAATGATTCAATATTGTCATAAAGCAAAATATTTCTAACATTATCATTGAGTTGCCCGAATTTACTTTACACATCTTTCTTTCAGCTACAGATAATAAATTTTTATATCATCTAATACTACCTATGATCTTTTATAATACTATACAATAACTCTATTTCAAGGTTCAATTTTACTATTTCAAATTAATTTATGATATTTTGCGAATCAATTGTTTTCTGAATACATTGTGTACATCTGGTGTAGGTTAAATTGAAAAGATTTGGCGAAAAGTCTTATTTGTTAGGGCACAAGGCGAAGTTTACAAATATTGCGAGAAAAGAAATAGCTAGAGGTAAAGAACGTATTGCTAGTATCGAAACTAGAATGCTTTCTGTCACTTATATCAAGAACAATTTTCTATCAGGGTAATTATAAAGAAAATTGAAATTACATTACCGCACTGTACAAAATACTTTCAAATAATACCAAACAACTGGAATTTCTAAAACTAAGAACCGATTTGCACGACTTATAGTGGTCAATAATACAGAAGCTAAAAGAGCTAAAATTATTTCAAAGAGAAATAGAAGATTTACAACTTTGGTGATTCAAGCTAAATAAAATGAAACCAGAGATAATTCTTTATCTCTTACAATGAATATAATAGAACAGTAATTATCAGAAACAGAATTAAAAGGTGTAGTAGCAACACTGAAACTATTTTTAAAACCACAAAATAAAAAAAAATAAAAAAACGCTTCCAGTAGACTGCAGAACATGAAAATTGGGCACTAGAAATTAGAAATAGGGTGCTCTAGATCGATGAATCCAAACTTGAAGTGTTCGGTGCAGAAAAACTAATTTTTATCCACTGATTTGAATTCAAATGAATTGTGCTACAATAAAACATGGTAGAGATTTCACTTTCATTTTGACATATTTTTCTCTGCAAATGATAAGAATTGTAATAATCGACTTTAAACAACTTTATACAAAATACTTCAAACAAAAAAAGATACAAAAGAACACTAAAATCTAATTTTATTTTTAAGAACTTCGCGTTCCAACAAGATAATGACTCAAAACACATCGCAGAACCCTGTAAGCAATATTTAAAACGGAAAGAGGAAAAAAGAGTTATTTACAAAACTTAGAAAAATTAGTATCAAAAACGCCAAACTTATGTAAAATATTACTGAAGAAAAAAAAAGTGGTTAGTTTGACAAATGGAACGTTCAGATAACATTTTTTAGAAGATATCTAAATTACTATAATATATTTCGACATTTTTTAAGTTTCCATATGAAAACTAAGAAAAATAAACTTAACATTATAAGAGTTGAAATTTAAAAACATTTTTTCTCATCATCAGGTGTGCCCCAAACTTTGGAGCGGTAATGTGTGCAAGGTATTACCTCTGAGAAAGATTTTAAAGGATGATTATATAAGTCAAAATATAATGAAAATCAAGAATAATGAAATTGCGTTTGAAACAATGCTTTTCAGTTTTAAACAATTAAAAAATCAGAAAATATACCCATGACGCACGGTAAACGCACCACAGCCACAGGTTTAGGATAGGTCAAGCTACGAGGTGATTAGTGATTTTCAAACTCAACGATACACAGCTACTTACAATTAGTAACTTACTTCGAAACAGTTACAGAGAAGAATAATACTGACATTTCGTATCGCAAAAGAAGTTCCACTTTAGTTATTTGGCACTATGAATAGAATGGCGTGGCTTCCTTGATCGAAAGTTTATGCCTCAAAGATTAGAATGGCAGTGGTCTAAATTTTTACAAACACATAGTTTTCGAAATATTGACAAAAATATATTAATACTAACTTAATACTATACGTGCATGTACGAAACTGTGTACATGCGATACAAATGTAGTCAATACAATAGCCGCTTCGCTTGCTGTTCAACAGTCTTCTATGTACAGTAACTTACATATACATCTAGCGATTTTTGCATCAATTTTTATTTTAAAGAAACAGCGAACGTACTTGAGAAAACAAAATTCATAACATATGAGAGATGCAAAGACGATTTATAGATAGGGTTCCCATTAAAGTTATGTTTCCTTTTATACATAAATGTATAAATTGCAGTAAAATCATAGCTAAATATTTTAAAAGCTGACGCTTTTTCGATTTTGATGATTTTTAAATATGTTATAAAACTCAATACTTTGAATAACTTTTTCCTATATATATATTACCACCGAACACTCTTATAATTATTAATAGTTGTAGTTTTTTTAGATAACTATCAGTACTAGTACAATGAATTCTGCCTATAAATTGTGCCTCCATGCAGTGATGAAATATAGTGTATACATGTTTGGATAAAATATCAAAATTATGGCGAACGTTAAAAAAAAAATTAAACATTAAAAAATACTGTTTTGCATCAAAACACGCATACTTCTGCCCGTAGCAACATCCTCCTAACTGCTATAACATGGATTTTTATTATTTTTTTTACAAAATAAAACAATTGTATAAAGTATTAAATATTATAAGCAAATATAAGTAAATTAATAAATATATTTATACACGTATAGAAAAAATTTTGGGGTTCTTGCGGTTCCGCAGTGCCTATGGACGGGGCCGCCTCTGGTCCATGACAGCATACACCTAGCCTGGTTGCCGACCGCGTTACGTCGGTCGGGTAAAATGACAACTAGATAGATAGATAGATCGAAAGTGAGTCATGCGAGTCCGGAAAGGTTCGCCGAGCCAAGGGTGGCAGCTTCGTTCGAAGCCATCGCAAGCTTCCCCGTTGGGAAAGTAGGGTCACCTTTATGCACGCATTCGAAAGACTCGAGTTTCTCGGAGGCGACGACTGTTATGACTCGCGAACAGACGGTCGAAGCTCCTACTCACGTCGAGCGCCCGGTCAGAAGCGGAGCCAGAACTACCTAACAGGAAGTTCCTAAGTACCTAATTAGTCATTTTCACCAGCCCCGGTAGAAGTTGAACGATGGATGATTCACATGACCGGAACTGTCCTCGCAACTCACCAGACTCATCATCGACTCGAGGCATCCCTCTAAGCAACCCTCTACACAGATTCGATTTCCCTAGGTCCAGATAATTTGGAACCACTCTATAAGTCCGATGCAAGGACGTGCAAAGCTATCCAGGCTATCCCACCCTTTATTTTTTCCTCCATACCCAAGAAGATAGAAGAGAGTAGAGTTGAATACGCGTGATTTTATTCTACGTAGACTGGTCAGTGGAAGCGATAGTGGTAAGATAGAATGCGCGCTTTTCGGCCGAAGAAATGCGTGAAAATCGGTTTGGGTTCTCCTGGATTCAAGTTCGAGCTGACAAGTCTCTAAGTCTGAAAATTACATCTAACCCAAATCTGAATCTTACTTTTTGTTTACAGATTATATTTTATATTAACGTATACCGTGTCGATTATGTTTCTAGCCTTATCACAGATTTACACGTATGGGCAAAATTCACTGCATTGGTAGCGACACTTTTTTGCAAACATTTCGAAAGCTAAGAATTTGCAGGAATCTGGATCACAACCATTGTAATTCTCGAAAGATCATCTTACGCCAAATCGATTACTTTCTGGTAGCACATCTTCAGATTTTGATGAAATTATAACATGTTGTACTTTATATGAGATAGCGATACATTTGTGTCATCATTTTGCTTGTTCTAAAGTTATTAACAAATTATAACATAACATGTTGAAAATTGCGAAAAACCGGGTTTTTAGCCAAACATGGCTGTATAAATGAATTTTGTCTAAGAAGCTATTACACTTGCGGAAAAATTTTGTTTTCAATTCACATTGTTAAAGATGAAGCTTTCTATGTATATATTTTATTTTGTTGTATACACCTTTTTTAATACGAAAGTTATAAATAAATTTTTATTTTGCCCCTACTCGCGTTTTTAAAAATCTGAAAAAATATATGTTGTTTCTTGAATACTTCTCGATGAGCATATCAAATTTTGTTATTATTGTGGGAATGGTGAGCCTGGAGTGAAAGTTTAGTTTGGAGCAATAGATGTGTGAACGAAGAGTATTTGGGACCGAGCAATAGAGATGCGAAAGAAGAGTGTTTGGACCGAATAATCGAGATCATTATTTTCGATTAATTAATTTTTCGATTTATTCCTAGTTACTCGTCGAAGTTAAGCGCGGCGCTGAGACAACGCTCTCGCTGACCACAGGCAGCATTTCTCGCTCACTGATTGGTCGGTGTTTTTCGTTAATAACTCGTTAACAAAGCCGAATTTGACATTTTTACATAGGAAAAAGTTGTTTAGAATCACCTCAGGAATCACCCCTTAAAGAGACGTACAAACCATTTGGAACACCCTATATAAAGAGAAAAAACAGTTATGTTGTACAGAATATTCTGTGACTGGTCGCCTGAGGGCGACGCAGCCGTGTTTCCTCGCCCATTCGGGCATACACGTGTTATCTGCTTCCCAACTTCGGTCCACTGCTCTTAAAGTACGGACGCGGAAAAATGCAGCCGTGCCGTACAGCGTTTCTACGGACGAGTCCTTTAGTTATGTCAGAAGCCTCAGCAGGAGAAATCTCCAACTGGGGTCTTCGCCGCATCCACGGAGAACCTCGGGAAGGCGGACTCGCTGATACTCGCTAGTACTCACGGACCCTGAGGGTAGGAAGTTTCAGTCAATATCGAAGTGATGGTGTTTTCACGCATCACATAACTTCGAGTGATTGACTTACGCTCCTTCGCTCGTTCGAAGTTATGTTGTGCAAGTGTGTGTACATGTATATATATATATATTTTTTTTTTATTATTAAAATTAGCATAAATATTAGTACAAGATTCAATAGATTATGGGCGCAGGCCACGTGCCAATAACAACGAAAAACCATGGTAACTGTAGAATATCCAAAATTAAGGGCAAATAATTTCGGCAATTGGCTGTTTAGAGTAGAATACTTATTGGAAGAGAAGCAACTAACGTACAACGTAGAAAAAACAGTTAACATTTAAATTTGGTAAGAGATGCAATAACAGCCAAACATATGATAGATACTTTAAAGAAATTGTTCCAAAAAAACATTTTCATTTAAAATTTAAGCTGCTGACATTAAAGTGTTAAAACAACGAAAAATTCGAAGAGTATTTTTTAAAATTTGATAATTTAACAAGAGATTTAGAGTGTACAAACGTTAAAATAGAGGATATGGATAAAATATGTTATTTATTGGTAGGCCTTAATGATAAATATTACACTGTGATAACTACAATTGAAACTACGAAAGGAGAATGTACACTAGAGTTTGTAAAATCACGTCTACTTGATGAGGAATTAAAGATGAATAATAAACGTGGAGAGAAATCATCGCCATCAAGTGAGGTTGCTTTTGAGACAATTACATGCTACAGAGGTAACGAAGCAGGGCACATTGCAAACGAATGTACACAGGTCGAGGACAAGGACAAGTGCGAGACCGAGGTCACTTTAAAGAACTGGGCCGAACAAAAGGTTGTGATGCAGGAGGTAATTGAGGTAATTATCCATCACATTCTAATACAAATTACCAATCAACCGCACAACACGTAGAGTCAATCTCATTTGTGACACTAAATGCCAAGACTGAAATAACTGTGGAGATTTTTATACGTATTAAACATAGAAGCGACCGAGTATTTAATAAGAACAGATTTAGTCCCATACATGAGAAATGTCGAAGGATTGATAGAACCAGTAAAAATAGTGTTGGCCAATGAAAAAATGATGAAATCGTACGAAAAGACATAGTTGATCACAAAGATTGAAAAAAGAGAAATACAGTAAAGACTCGCTAAATGTTCGAAAGGATCTACACGCTAAGTGTTCGCGGGTTATCCTCACCACTGTAGGGTTCCCCCATGAAACAAGCATGGGAGAAATATGACACCGCAACGCTTCCCTTTGAAAATCTCTATCGTATTCGTATCGGTGAGATAACACTGATGCAGTGATGAAACTTTTTTTATTTTTCATTTCTTTTTTATAACAATTTCATTAACATATCGATGAGTTTTTTCCTGATTAAAATGAGACCAAACACGAAATTGTTATGATAATTTTAATTGAACGCGTAGAAAATTTAGTTAGAGAAAATAACAGCGAGGAAAGAGAAACATTTACAAGCCTAATTATCATAACCAATTGTCGTAACAATATTGTATTTGGTCTCATTTTAATCAGGAAGATTTCACCGATATGTTAGTGAAATTTTTATTAAAAAAAAATTTTTAATAAAAAAGTATGTTCGATGCATTGGTATTGCCTCACCGATATGTAGGCATTTAATTTTTACGACCACCTCGACTCTTAGTCCCTCTTTTTCTTCATCAAACTGTTTTATTCTACGTTCGTTAACGTCGGTAAGATACAAACGGTTTGCAGAAGCGAGTCTCCTGTCCGCTAAATGTTCCTCGCCGATCGCCAAATTCTGAACACTTGTCGAGTCTTTACTGTATCCATAGATGCATAGATTGTAGAAGATTTAAAATTTAATTTACTGCCAATATCAAGAACAGCAAATAAAAGGTTAAAAATAAGAATAGACAGAAATGGGTTATAACTGCGCCATAAGGGTTCGTTTCAAGAGCACAGCAAGCAAATAAACTGTACACGCTAAAAATGACGTTAGTGACAGAGAACTCCCATCAGGTGTTGAGTACTGAAGTTTGGTACCGAAGATTGAGGCACTTGAATAGACATAGTATAAAAATACTAGGTGTGCCACTCGTGTCAGTAATAAAAAATGTAATGAATATACATATAAAGGAAAAAGCGTACAGACTTTCATTTATCAGAAATTACAAAAGAACTCAGAGGATTGGAGAGTTGATCCATACAGACCTATGTGGGCCAATTACACCACAAACGTCACAAAGATACAAATATTTTCAAGTCATTATTGATGATTACTCGCACTTTACTATAGTATATTTGCTGAAAAGAAAAAACGAAGCAGATGAAAATCTGATATCATATATAACGGAGATAAAAACTTTGTTTAACTTAAGGTCAGGAAGAATAAGAATGGTGAATCGAAAGGAATTCGTATCCGGTACATTCAGCAAGTTTTACAAAACAGAGGTATACAAATGGAATATACAAATCCCGGTAAGCCGCAATAAAACGGGAAATCGGAACGAATGAACCGAACGTTTATGGAAAAGGTTAGAATAAGATTTCAAGACACCAATCTACCAAAGTATTTATGAAGCGAAGCAATGAGAGCGTCGTCATATGAATTAAATCGCTCACCTACAAGCTGCTTAGAAGAGACGTGGCAGTAGATCTGGCGCATTTATTTCCCCCGTCACTGTCCTCCATCGTAGAGATATAGAGCAAAGTGACGAACAAAGTGACTTATCAAAATTGAGAATTTATAGTAGCAAAGCTTAAGTAGTTGATTTAACGAGAACAAATACATTCAGGAATAGCAGGTTGTCGTCTATGGAATAATCAAAAAGATAAAATAATAGAATAAAAAAATGCGATATTCGATGAAAATAGATATAAATACATAGAAAAAGAAATAGGAACGAATTCAAAAGAAGACGAAGGAAAGGTTAGTGAAAAAGAAGATAATGTGCAAGAAAATGCAGATATAAGAAATGAAAAAAAAAGATGAAAGAGAGGAAACAACAGAAGTAAGAGAGGTGACAGAAAATCGTAATCAAGAAAAAGATAAGACGTCCAAAAAAGAATGGAGAGCGGATAATCAGAAGGACTATATAAGATCAGGAAGACAAGTGAAAAAACTACAGTATGTAAAAAAGTATGAAAGTATCACGAATACGCGTAGCGTATTGCATGATATCACAAACGGATGAACCAATTCAATACGAACAAGGGATAGAAGACAGAGACTGGCAAGGGGCGATAAAAAGTAAATTGGACGTATTGAAGAAAATAAAAACATATGTAGAAGTTAAATTACCAAAAGAAAATAAAACAATAGAAACTAAATGGATATTTAAGACAAAACAAGACGGTACAAAGAAAGCAAGATTAGTTGCTAAGGGATTCTAGGTTCTAAAACAAAATCAGTTTGATGTAATGTACGCACTGGTTGCAAGGATGTCAACGATAAGAGTGTTGATATCAAAAGCAGTGCAAGAAGACTTGATCATAATACAAATGAATATACCAACAGCATTTCTAATCAGAGAGAATTGAAATCAGAAATGTATATAAAAATATCATAAGAATTGAAAATGAAATAAAAAGATAAACTGCTAAGATTGAAAAAATCGCTATATGGTTTAACAAAATCACCAAAATGCTGGAATAAAAGAGTAGATTAATTTACGAAACAAGAAGGATTCAACCACTCAGATTACGATTATTGTCTATATTATAAGAATAATTGCTGACTACTCATATACACATATACATATACATGTATATTCATACATATGGATGTTGACATAATTCTTGTTGGAGATATACAGAAAACTATGGAAAGCTTAAAGAAAGAGTTCAACGCTAAAGGCTCGGGAAAAATGACATTGTTCCTAGAAATGGAAATTAAGAGATGCAGAGAAATGTTATTGATAAAACAAACAAAACTAATTGAAAAGATTCTAAATAAATTTAACACGATGGAATGCAAAGGTGCCTGGACGTTAATAGAGGCGAACTTATAATTAAAAAAAAATGAAGAGCAAATTGAAGTACCGTGTCAAGAATTTATAGGTAGTATGATATATCTAAAGGTCACCTCGAGACCAAACTTGGTATATTTAGTTTCATATTTGAGTAGATACTTGGATAAACCAAGTCAATAAACGTGGACAGCAAGGAAAAGAGTACTGACAATGAGATACTTGAAACAGACAAAACATAAAGGTTTAATTTTTAAAAAATTAGACAGCAAAGCTTTAGATGCATACTCAACTACTGATTGGACAAGCGACAGAAGTGATAGAAAAAGTATAAGTGGATCAATAATTTACTACGGCAAAAATCCAATAACATGGTTTTGAAAGAAACAAAAGTGCGTCTCTTTATCAACGACAGAGTCTGAATATATCGCTGCTGCACAGACAGCACAGGAGTTAATTAATCTACTAGGAATATGAAGACAATTGAGAGATGACGACAGGACCACTATTCTGATGGATAATAAAGGTGCAATATGTATGGCGAAAATTTTCGAAAAATCGAAAAGAACAAAGCACAGTGACATTTGAGCGGATTTTATAAAAGATTTAGTAGATAAAGGAACTATTACTATAGAGTAGGGGTGTGAGCCGTCGTAACGATAAGACGTGTTTCGGTGTGACTCGTGTTTACGTGTTCAAAATTCTATTAACTGTTCTTTGAGTGAAGTGCTTCGATAGTTATAGATCTTCTCACGTCCAAATACAGTTCCTGTATCTAAGGTGAATCAGTGCAAAAAGCCCAGTAGAGCAAACGAGTGTTTTCATTAATGGAGAGACTCAACCTTTCGTTGACGTTCGTTAAATAGCACAGTGCCCGATACCATAATGTCTTCCTCAAAAGGATCATACGCTCAAGTAACTCAGAATGTTAGCTTCCCAAAGAAAGAACAAGCCATCGTTACAAACGCAATTGAAGGACTAACTATTAAAGATTATACAATAGCGATTGACAAGTTAGTAGGCCCCAGCAATATTCGTTTCGTTTCCAGAATATCTCATGGCAGAGTCTGTTTGTATCTAAGCAACGAAGCAGCGGTAGACAACCTGGTCGCTACTTACAAGAACATCAACGTAAACAATCGCACTTTCGAATCACGGCCACTTGTTTCCAAAGCTAAACGCGTGATACTCTCCAACGTATGTCCAATAATTCCACACAGTGTCATCGAAGGTAAGTTATTGGAATTAAACGTCACAAAAAAGTCCCAAATATCTTTTATCAAAGCAGGGATGAACGACCCTGGTTACACCCACATACTAGGCTTCAGGAGGCAGGTATATATTGAGCCAAAAAATATAAATAAATTGCCAAACGTAATCGAGATAAATTATGAAAATACACTGTATTGGACATATATCTCTACTGAGAAGCTAACCTGGTTCCCCTGTAAGGAAGAAGGCCATCTCGCTAAATATTGCAAAAATGCGGGTGTCAACGACAAAGAACCACAAATCACCTGTCAACAGGCTGTTTCTTGTACCATCCCACAGGTTATTCCCCCAGAAAACTCAGAGAAAAATCGAAATAATTCACCTGTAAATCAAGAAAAAACAGTATTTAAAATTCCGAATATCGGAGGTATAAAACGCGCCCTTTCAAGTACCAGCTCCTCTATTGATGGCTCATCAGAAATTAGTACTACAGATAACTCCGCGAAGGAAACAAAAAAAATTACAGAAATAGAAAATTTGAACAGTAAGAGATCAGAAAAGAAGAAAACGAAAAAAGTCTGCCTCTCATTTGATATCGGCAAGCAATTAGAACCAGCAAATCATACATCTCGAACCAAATGCACGACTTCTCCCTCAACTTCGAAAATCTATGTAACTTTTTGGAGGAAAGTTTTATTAACCAGGATCCAATCAGTGCAACTTCAAAATATACCGACGACATACCAGCTCTCATTAATGTGTTAGTAGGCACGCATGACCATATCAAAAATAGAAAATTGAAAAACCGAATAGGCAGAACTATTAAAAAACTAACGCCTCCAAATAAAAACGACATCTCAAGTGAAGATCCTAGCTCCTCCGAAGATTAATTATGCCTAATACAAACCTACCTCACCAGTCGAATTCTATGGATCCTCCAATAAGATCGCACAGTACTCTCTCAAACCTTCGTCTACTCTTTTGGAACGCAAGGAGCATCTATCCACGCAAAGAAGAAATAGAACTGCTTCTGATGAACCTGGACATACTAGTGTGTGTAGAATCGTGGTTATCGCCTGAAAAGATATACAATTTTCCGGATTTAATGTTTTCAGAAAAGATAGAACACACTCAGTTGGGGGAGGCATAATTATAATAATACGTAAGAATATTTCCCTGACCGAAGCAAATCTCCCTACTCCTTCTGATTACCTTGCCGAGGTCGGTGGAATTAAAATCACCAATATTAATCCTTCTTTAGAAGTAATAGCTTGCTATAGAGTCCCAGGCTCTGTTCTTTCTCAAGATCAGTAGAATCAAATTACCGACAATTTCGGTATACGTAACAGCTGCATCATCATGGGAGATTTTAACGCACACCATACGACGTGGAACTGCTCTGATACTGACCTTAACGGTGAAAGATTCTTACAAACTATCATCAACAATAATCTTTTTCTTTACAATCCAAATTCATCCACCCATATAGTAGATTTGTATCGAAATAAAAAGTCAAATATCGACCTCATTCTATCTTCTATGAGCATTGCTGACAAAATTAGGATACAAACGCACGACGAAACTTTGGGTTCTGATCATTATCCAATCTCTATAAACATAGATGTCGAAAAGAACCTTTATCATACAAAAGTCTTTTAAAATCAATTCCACCCGAACCGACTGGGAAAAAGAATTAATGGATTTAGAGAACTCATATTTTGAATTCTTTGATCCGCTTTATGACACTCTGTCAGCAAACGAGAAATACAAAAACTTAGTGAATATAATAACAAATTGCATTAAGTTCAATACCCAAAAAAAAGAGATGTTAATCACTTTGAATGTGATAAGTATAAAAGATTAAGAAAAGCTTACTATAAAAAATGGGAACATACAAACAATCTTACTGACTTGATCAACTATAAAAAAAATAGTCGCCCAAACCAAACGATTATTCAAAAAGAAAAAAAGAGATAGCTTCGGAAATTTCGCCAAAAGCATTAACCTCCATACCAATATGAAATTTACCTGGAAGAAAATTAAAATTCTAAAAAATAAATGGGTTAAAACGAACGCAACGAGCATCACAGAAAATGTATTTCTTGAGAATCACACTATAACTGCACTTAATAAAATAAGCTCCCCATTGGTTCCTGCCGACCCTTCCTACCTTCCCGATTGCAATTCTAATGACTTTTTAGATGCACCTTTTAATCTTACCGAATTCAACATAGCCTTGAACTCTCGAAACTCAAATTCAGCTCCACGGTTAGACGGAATTAATTATGAAATTATCAAAAAATTACCTATCAAATATAAACTCGTTCTCTTAGACATTTATAATAAAATTTACTGCACAAATGATTACCCGTTGGAATGAAAACAATCGTACATCCACTTTATTGAGAAATCTGACAAAAAAAGCGTTCGCCCAATAGCCCTTTCATCGTGCTTCTGCAAATTTCTTTATTCGAAACACTTATTAAAAATAGACTACGGTGGTGGTTAGAACATAACAATCTCCTCCCAATAAGTCAAACAGGATTTCGTAAAGGTCAGTCGTGCACTGATAACCTTACTAGTCTAACTCTGTCAGTGGAAGAAGGATTTCTTAATAGGGAGGACGCGTTAGCAGTGTTTTTAGATATCCAAGGCGCCTTCGATAACGTTAATAGCGATATTCTACTAAACAAATTAGCCTTCTGCGGCTTATCGTTCGCCTTGTAAGATTTGTGAAACTTCTTACATATCAGCGGAAAATTTTCACAGGCCTAACGAGCAATACGGTCAGATATGTTCACAAGGGCATAATCCTCCCTCAGGGAGGAGTCCTTAGCCCACTTCTGTATATACTATACGTTTCAGACATCACTAATAACTTACCTAAAAATGTCTCTGTTTCTCAATTTGCGGATGATTTTGCAATCTACTCGAATGCTTCCCCCTTGAATAAATGCAAACGTCTCATTGAAAAGTCGATATCTGTCATCAACGACAACCTTCTTTCCTTAGGATTAGAATTATGCCCGCAAAAAACAGTATTACTTCATTTAAACAGAAAAAATATCATTCCTGGTCAAACAAAAAATCAAAATAGATGAATATGTGGTCAAATCCTACGACTCCATCCGATTCCTAGGTATATTCTTCGATTACAAAATGACCTTTCAATCTCATCTGAATCATGTCCAAAGAAAATGTGTTAAAGCTCTTAATATCGTAAGGTTTCTCTGTGGAATAAGATGGTGTTCTGACCCAATAACGCTTTTAACCATGTACAAGAGTTTTGTTCGCTCGCATATAGATTATGGATGCTTTATCTACTTTCCATCTCGTAAAAATTTGAGAGATAAATTAGAAAAAATACAATGTTTCGCAATCAGATCTGCCCTAGGGTATCGAAGAAGTACACCCACCAATATTTTGTTAGCGGAATCGAAGCTCCCACCTATTTACGAACGAACAAAATTCTTATGTTATAATTATTTAGCAAGAGTCCTATCGAACACCGGCCTGCAAGTTAATAAAACAATTACCCAATTTTATTTAAGGACGATAACGACTAAACGTAAGAAAAAACGCCTTTTCAAACAGTGTATCGATGATATCCTTAACGTTAAGAAGAACTTATGGATCAGAAATTACTAGGATATTTATCGTGCGGATTACAAAACCATGACGGGCACGATTCTAATTAATACCGAACTTGGAAATACTCTTTAAAAAAGCAGGTACCGTAATGTTACCTTAAATAATTGGCTATCCAATTACAACTCGTGCGTGATCTATACCGATGGCAGCAAAATACTGAGTTCAAACTCCGTAGGATCCGCCTGTGTATGCAAAGATCTCAATATTTCAATCAGAAGAAGTATACCATCTCAAGCTTCTATCCTTACCGAATTACCGCTGAATGTATTGCCTTGAACGATGCTTTCGATATTGTCCTCCTTAATGCTGATCATAACTTTAAAATACTCACAGATTCATGCAGTGCTCTTCTCTATCTTCAAAGTTTAAAGATGGGTGTAACAGCAAACCCCTACATTCTTGAAATTAAAAAGAAATACTTTGAATTTAAACAAAAAACCTCTAACAACAGCTCTATAGAGTTTTTTTGATTCCCTCACACATAGTCATTAAGGGCAACGACGAAGCTGACCATTTAGCTAAATTGGCTACCACAGAGCAAAATGAAAACCTAATCCACATCCCTTTTACTTACTATCGAGAATCTTTTGAAAGAAAATGCAACACGAACACCAGGGAATTCATTCAACAGCAGGGACAAACAAAGGGACAGGAATTTTTTCGGTATTATTTCGAGGACAGCCTTAAGCCGTGGTTTTCAAACAAAAATCTTTCACGCGAAGTTATAGTCATGATCTATCGCTGCAGATCAGATCATTATAACCTCTCTGCATCCTTGGCGCGTGTTCATATTGTAGAAGATGCCAAACGCAACTGTGGCTTTGAAACACAAGATCTAAACCGTGTGCTTTGGCAGTGTCCTTTGCTAAATATTCCAAGAGCCGATCTAATGGAAAAGTTAAGCAAACTTGGTTTATTTCCACCGCTTAATATCAGATCCCTGCTCCACAAACCGAACATCGAAGCATGTCTTGTAATTTACAATTTAAAAAAAAAAAGCAACATAAAAGTGTAAATAAGCGCTTATCGTTAAATTACTTATACTCTACCGTAACCCTTCGCAAATAGATACTAAGCTCATAAATCTATGTAACTCTCTTGTACAACCAATTATAAGCCTCATGTACAGCTTCATAATTTTTCTTTGAGAGTTCAACTTAAGCTTAAATAAAAAAAAACAAAAATTACTATAGAGTATGTAAATTCAAGTAACAATTATGCGAATCTAATGACAAAAAGTTTAAGTAAAATTAAGTTTCATAGTTTTACTAATAATTTCTTACGTTCTTACGGTGCAATAGACACAAATAGACATAGGACGGAAGGGTGCAACCGACATTCCGGAATCCTTCAAAACACAATAGAAACGAAAAGAGATACGGAACATCTATAAAAGGAGGGAAACCACGCATCGAAATCAAGCCGTTACCGATCGGCCAGCCATCAACATCGTCGTGTATCAAGATTGCTACCAACATTGTGTAATATAATAAAAATTTTTTTTTTTTTTAGAAAACAAATTACGCACCTACGGTTGTAAAAATGTTAAGAATTAAGAAAGTTTAAATATAAAATCGAAGAGGAGACCCCTTTTCTACAGTTTCACAAAAAATTTATTTATACAGCCATGTTTGGTTAAAAACTCACTTTTTCTCGACTTTCAATATGTTATAATTTTGAATAACTTTAAAGCCGACAAAATTATGACACAACCCCTTCATTATTTCACATAGACTACAGGATATTACAGTGTCATCAAACTCTGAAGATATACTGACAAAAGTAATCGATTTGACGTGAAATAGCTCTGAAACATAAGTTTTCGATCAAGGTATGATACGCCCTGCTGCTCGTTGTCCTAATAACTAAAGTTGGTATTGCAAACGATTCTGTGATATGTATAAAAAAAAAGCTTAGAATAAGCACTGAACCTAGCTACTTGATCAAACTCGTTTACTTTTCAATTTGCCGATATCTGAGGCCTTTCGTTAATTTTCCGTGTTCTCTCTTGTTCTGTTTGAGATCAAAGACAAACCGAATAACATATCTGATCTGTAATAGTAACTGGTCGATCCCGAGCGTATGTATTGCGTATTTCAGATGAAACAAATGTCCGGGAAAAAGTTTGGACACACAACGAATGTAAACAGAAAATGTTGGATTATTACTAAGAATAGTAAAAATACAATATCGCTTGAAAACAAAAATGAGCTTCACTGTTCTAAGGAATCTTTATATAAGCAAAGATAATAGGACTGCCAGATGTGTCCGGAGAAAGTCAGGAAAGTCTGGACACTTAAAATATAACCGTTCCTAGGTATAAGTGGATGACAGTTTTTCTTTTGCGTGTCCAGGTCGGTTCGCGGTACGATTTTCTCAAGTACAGACGTTCCCTTCCAAGCCGTAAATTAAAGATATACAAAACACAAACTATTTTATTTCATTTATAAAAACCTATATTTCTAACAGAAAAGATTCACACATGACAGGAATGTGTATACGTTAAGGATTTTCATAAAAAAATTCATGCACTAAAAATATTCACAGGAGTTCATACGCATAATAAATGTCTACGGAAAATATTCATACCATAAATGTCCATGGAAAAATTCATGTTTACATCACAAGTGTCGATGTACAACGCGCATACAATAATACATGTGATAATCGATCGTAACGTACCTGAAACATTTTCGAGGTACGATATGCGATAGCATATTGCTTATAACGACCGTTACCTCAGTGCTGACATTTCTAGGAGAAATGCATCTTTTTTTGTTTCAGCGTATTTCTGACGATATCCGCCTGACAGATCGTATATTCCGAACTCGAGACGATGAGCATATATAGCCAGTCTTATGATGTATTTAATTTATTTTAAATTAATTAGGTTTAGTTTCAACCAAAAGATTACATTATATAATTTAGTTTATGTTAATATAATTTTAGTGTTTTTAATCTATTTTTTTTTTTTATCTTAATTTTCAAGCGTGCTTGAAAAAAAGAGAGAGAGAGAGGAGATGACGAATGTTACAAGAACAAAAAAACTACAGACTTAACGTACAGCAAGAATGCCAGTAACACGATCGGATACTGCGATGCCGATTGGGCCACCGATCAAGATAGAAAATCTTATACCGGCAACATTTTCTTGTTTCAGGCAGCCGCAATTTCTTGGTATACTATAAAGCAGCAAATCGTAGCATTATCAACTATGGAGGTCGAATATATGGTCCTAGCGGCGGCAGTTCAAGAAGGATCGTGGTTCAAACAATTAGAAGAAGAGATAAACCAGTAGGGGTCAAAGAACTTGCGATTAATGACATTTACACGCAGCAAGCACATCGAAAAAAATTGAACTTCAATATGTAAGAACGGAGGAAATGGTGGCGGACATATGCTCGCCAAAAAAAATTCCAAACACACAACGCACTATATTGTATATAATATTCAATATGTATTAACGTGGTTATGGTTTTTCGCGAATATCTTTACAACGTGTCCAAAAATAATTGAAATCGGAGAAGAGGCCCCTTTTCTACAATTTTATCCGAACAATAAAGAATAGTTTAATAGTCATTTTTGTTTTTATTAATTCGAAGCCACCCTCGTTCTCGGATAAATTCACCCGTTATGTAGATTATAGAAACAGTAGATAAGCGGCGATCCCATGCTGACGCATACGCTGGTACGGACGTGCACGTATAGGCAAAATTCATTGTAGTGGTACCGTTCGTTTTATGCGAATATCTTGAAAATTAAGCCCGAACGACGGTTACATGCATGGAAAAAAAGTTGTTCAAAATTTAAAGTCTTATAACGTATTTAAATTTTTTAAAAATCGGTGATTGTGCATCGTTTTATACATAATTACAAAAAATTCATTCACATATTCTGGAACACGTATAGAAAGAGATACACTTAAGAAATCTAAATCTAATAATGTTCAAAATAACAAACTATTGTAAATAAAAAAACATAGTTTGGTCACATAAACCTGAACACAATAAAAGGGTTAAAATAAAATAAACAATTTACAAATGTAGAAAGTATAAAAAGTGCATCTAAGAATTTTTTCAAAGGGATAAATGGTGATGTTCCTTGTTAAAAAGCATATACGCAAGTGAATGAAAATATTTTGACTAAATAGTATAGTTAAAAACGAAAAATATTTTTATATTCCTCAAATTCCTTATTATTCGAAACGGTAATTTTATATGCACCAACTCAATGTATTAAAATCATTTAGTTTCGTACGGTTTCTAAGTACTTCGAATAATACTATAATTCTGCAATAACAACAGTTACTATAAATGCAACTAACTGAGAAAAAAATCTGAGAACTACTCAATTTGAGTATTTATAATAAAAATTATTTTAATACCTTCAGCAGTGGCGAGTTAAAATTCGTTATTTATACTGCTATCATTTTCTAATTGCAGTAAATTATAATCTTCGTAATTGGAAGACTGTGAATCACCTTCACCAGCAAGAATTAATATTACTATTTGCTAATAAATAAATTCAGACATAGCAGGTTGTCGTCTATGAAATGATCAAAAAGACAAAATAGTAGAATAAAAGCATGCGATATTCGATGTAAGTAGATGTAAATAGGATGATATTTTTTATAAAAATTGCTTTAAAGCGTAAAGTTATAAATATTAAACTATAAACTATAAAGACAACGTACATTTTATTGATAGCTTGTCAAAAGGTAAACTGTTTCTCGGTTTACTTCATAACCGTAGAAGAGAAATGAGTGTCGTACAAGAATGTAAAGCGAATCTGATCAATTTATAAAAGGAGAGACGTTGCAATATCTACGATACATCAAAGACGAATCTTTACACCTCAAAAAATATTGTTCAACGTTTGTTGAAATATTTTAGGAATTGTTTACTAAGAATTTCTGCAACATAATCAAATTATCCATATGTTACCCCTGCCAGCAATTCGAAAAACTATGTGAAAATTAAAAATACCAATTTCGGCATTTCGACAAATCGAAAGGAAATAATCTTCTGTTATCTAACCTGTTACTTTTTTTTTTACTCTCCATAATTTCACATTTCATCAAGAATATATCCAGGCATTCAATCTCGAAAACTAGCCTCTTCATATTTCTCTAATCTTTCGATCTCTCGTTAGCATCAAGCTACATTACATTATACATTACTTAAATGTATAACACTTATTTAAATTTTGTATATAAGACAGTTTTTAGAAAAATATTTCAAACATATTTTTTTTTCATTTACAATGATTCATATCTAGGGATTGAAAATCATCTTTGAAGTTGAGGTTAAAAAACATATGTCTCTCAATGTTTCTAAAACTATTCGGTCTAGAAAAAATGACAAATTTGACAATGTACGCAGTTTTTCAAAATATCGATTTGTTAAAAAAATATTATAAAATCGTTAATTTTTTACACGTTTCTCTTACAAAGTATTATTCAATCTTTGCGAAAATTTGTCAATACAAACCACAGGTTGATACGAAAAATGTGTACAGTTCAAAACTTTTAATTTCATCCCTCCAATAAAGTTGTAGTCGTTATAGTATAACAATCTAGAGGGGACGGAAACTTCAACAACCCACTACGCAAAAGGTTATACGATATTTCGATTAATTATATCATATTCTGTGTTTTTAATTACTTATTGATTCTCATTGTAAGCTGTGTAAAACATCATGCCCGTGTGACTAAAAATGATTAGACCTTGAAATACAACTACGTGTGACTGTTACCAGGTATTCCTTAAGTTTTCTTTGTTATTAAAACCTTTATTAATATTTTATACATTCCGTCATTGGACACATAAGACAACCCTAAAACACAATTGGACAGAAGAACAATGTTCAATGGTTATATTTACTTATGAGAGTAATTTTAATCACCTGAAATTAGATGGCAAAATGTATTGAATCAATCGTGAAAAAAGATGGTATGTAGATAGGTTCTCATGTAGAGTAACATGACCGTCAATGGTACTAAACCCATTCATTGTATTAAAAAAAACAATCGATCAAACATACGGCGAAAATTGTTAAACAGTTTTTAAATGAAAAAATGTTACTGTTTTAATATGGTCGGTATAAAGTCCAAACTTAAATCCTATCGATTGTGAGATGCTGTGGATTAATGTAGATAAGAAAATGAGATTAAAAATAAATAAAAAATATATAAAATAAATTAATAAAGTCTATGCAAAAATGTTGTACAGCAATTATTAAAGCAAATAGCAAGACAAGCATATACTAGCATTACAACAAATACAAATAAAATATACATATAATGTAATTTTCATTCATAAAAATAGTAATACACATAAAATATCATTATATGACGCACTACCGCTCAAAAGTATCCAGACACTTGCTTATTCTTAACAAAATGCAATTTATGATTTTGTTATTTAATTGTTATTGTTACAGCTATGCGAAACAGAATATTATGATAGTTGAAAGTGAATATTGTGAATAAATTACCGAGCAATAAAAATGGTATTAAAGTCTATAATTGTCAAACCTTATGGAACTGTTTTGTT
>SMSQ01022557.1:2807-14599 GCA_019453375.1 Ctenoplectra terminalis | reverse complement strand
AGAAGCGCGAAGCGTTTCTCCGCATTTCTGGCACAACACAAGAGGAGCGCGATTGCAGTTCTTCGCACTTAAACGGTTAATACATTATATTACCAATATATTTTTACATTGCAATTAACACGTTGACCGCCGCGTCACCTGTATTCGGCACGCTTATTTTAGTGTATATTTTCTATAAAATTATTTATCATAACGCTTATTTGAGTGTACATTTTCTCGTGTCTTTGATCGGTCCGTATGGAATCTTTTATTTAAATAGCATAATTTGCAAGCCCTTCTAATGCTTTGTCCAGAAGCACTTTTTCGAATGGCGATATTATGCTGACTACGTTGACACGAAAATTTATTTACCTTATCAGTCAGTTCTAATAATTTCAGAGCTAGTGGTTCTCTAAGTTTTCTGATATTTATATTTTTTTTTTGTTGCAATCTTGTAAACTATCGAAGCGTTTACAACTGTGACTCCATTTTTCCTTTTGACGTCTCAAAAAATTAGGGCAAAAATTTTAACACAAAAAAAGATTTTCACTATTCGCCACTACTGAAAAAATATTTGAAAAGGAAGAAACAATTTTAAAATCTCACGCGCCTCCTTAAATACTTCGTTCTTGAGGAAAGATTTTCAACTACATGTCCCGAAAACGTTTCGTTGCAAGCGTACTTATTATTACAGCTACAATTAGAAAGAAACGATAAGAAACAAACGCCTGACGGAGATTTTCTTATAAAATTGCGTGCCAGTCAACGTGTTAACCCTTTGCGATCTTATGTCGAGCCAGACTCGACATTTCATTTTGTTCCATTGTTTTTAGTTTCGGAATACGAAACATATTCTTTTACATTAAAATGTTATTCAATGGAAAATTTTCTATCTAGATATCCTACTGGTAATGAAAATGCGAAAATTCAGCCAAATTATTGACAGTTTTTAAAAGCATATTATCGAATATGAACTAGGTAAGTTAAAGTGTCAAAAGTGGCTCGGACCGCAAAGGATCAAAGTATTGTTTTTTGTTCTTTAGGTTCGAAAATTACAGAACCAAACTTTTCTCGGTAAACGAAAATGATTGTTCGTTACTGCGATGTATTCGATATTTTTTAAATAAAATTGTTTTACGAAGAACTTAAAACTAATTAAAGTGGAAATACGAGTAAAAGTAGCTACAATAAGAATCATATCTGAATCCGTGGATTTTTCAGGATCATCATTCACTTGTGCTACTTTGTAGATTTGCATCGCTAGTTTCATCTAAAGTTACTATTGCAGAACTTTACGTATATCTAGATTCATTACGCGCGGGTGACCTCTCAGGAATTTCTGTCGTACTCTGCAGCAACAGATGTCTAGTGTTTAAAGACCTGCTTTCAGAAGTTTGCGCAAAGCATTTGTCTGTTTCAAAAGATTCCTATGTTGCAATAATTATTACATATGGTATTATTATTAATTCGGCAAAGAGAACCGATTTTTCTTTTTTTTCTTTTAGTTCCTCTGATATTTATTCATCGCTTATACAGTCGAAATGAATTTAGAGAAATTAAATAGTAATAAATTTGAACGTTGAGTAACGATAATATTTTCAAACATTGAACCATTAAAATAAATACTGCTCTTTGCTATTTATATTTAATATTGACATTTTTTATTGAATAGAATCAATGCTTGTATAATAATTATTACATCGATATTATACCACGATTATCAGTGTTACATTTACTGTAAAGATACGTATTAAGAAAAAGAAAAAATACAGACTATGGTAATAGTTATCAACATCTTCAAATACATTTAATTGTTGATTTAGTCGTTTGATTTAGTCGTAGCCATATTTCATATTTTATATTATTAAAAACATAATATTACAGAGTAATAGTTTATGTATAGTTTATGTAATTTATATAAACTTATGTAAATTTACACATGTCTCAAGTGAAATTAAATCAACGTTTTCCTGACGGTCAAATTGCGTGGTTGCTAATAACCCAGTCGGGTTGATGGAACTTTAAAAATAAAATTAAAAAAAAAAATGGTTGTCCTCAAAAAATACTGTGCCCAACCCTAATAGACGCAAAAGAAGGAATCTGTCTCACCACTTGGAGATTCGCAAAAATCAGCAGGGCAAGCCTGTAAGAAAGATGCGCGTACTTTGTTACAAAAAGAAGAGGAAAATTGTCGAACGCCAACAAACAAGAAAAAACCTTTAAAAAACGACAACGTATTGTAAGAATCGATTATTCTTTATTACTCCAAATGCTCGGTAGGTACTCTTCTATGAATATGTGCTTTTCAAAAACTCTCGGAGGTGTTCCGTGGTCGACTGCTCGTACAATAATAATAACGTCCTCCGGCCGTTTTTCCCAAAGATCGGCTGGTGTTGCCGAGGGCCGAGGGTCCGTCTGCTTTCCATCAGGCCCGGTTGTAAAACCATCGTTGGGGCCATCGCATAGCTCGTGCTGAGCTTATTTGCAGTGGCCTCCAGTTTTACGAACAACTTCCTGCCTCTCATTGTTTTCGGTTCCAACAGTATTGTTTGAATTGCCCAAAATCGCCACAGATGTGCTTGGACTGTTTCAACGAACTTCATGCGACATAGTATAATATAATATGTTATCCTATATAAATTAATAAAAAATAGAGTCTAATTTGTGTATTTTTTTATATTTTTACGCTGTATATTCTATATTTATACTTCAGAACTTGTTCCATTAAATTTGTTTTCAAAATGCAACTGAAAATCTTCTTTAACTTCAACAAGAAAAGCGTTACCCATATATGGGCCTCACGGAAGCATGCCCGTCACCCAAGTACGGGCGACGCGGTACGCAACGTGTTAATTCTTGATTTTTTTTTTTTTTTAATTTAGGTTCATGCAAAGCGTATTACTATATTTTAAGGAAAAATTCTTGGATTTTTTATTTCGGATAATTAAAGCGAGACCTGTGCATTGCACAGCGCATTTTCGTGGAGCCAACTTCAAGCAGCTGCAGCTCACTTATTTATCAATATTTTTACATAAAAAAATTTATATAGATTGTCTAAATGCTACACAATAACATCTATTTATTTATAAATAAATAAATCTTATACTCTCTTCAAAAAAAATTCGAGAAAACACGCTTATTCACTTGACCCTCCCCCCTTAACCCATTCGAGACGACGATTCTTTTCGAACACAGTCCCCAGGAGCGAAACTTATTATCTCAAGCCTTCGCTGCATGCGTATTCATAGTATTTTTCATGTAAGAAAGGCTTCGGATAATTTTTAGATTTTTTGGTACACAGTTTCCTGTACTCTATTAGATTTCATTAGTTCCAGAAAAATCTTATTTCGACGACTAGTTTACTCGGAATAACTGATAATTGCACATTACTGTTGTTGAGCGTGCCGATCGACGCTCTGGCCCTAAACTGAATTAACGGTCTCGGGCCTCATTGAGACGAATGTCGGAGAACCTCGACTCGAGTGTCGAAGTCTCCTGTTTGTGTTGGATGTTGTGGTTGATCGTGATGTTCGTGTTCTTCTGTGTTATAATAATCGTGTTCTCGTGATGTTTGATGTGATGTCGTCGAATGTTCGATGTGATCTCTTTGAATGTTGTGACACGACTGTTGATGAATGTTGACTGTTCGATGTGATCTGATTGACTGTGATGTGATTCGACTGTTCGACTGTTTGTGAATGTACTGTGTTCGAATGTCGACTGTTCGACGTGATGTGTTGAATGTTTACTGTGTTCTAATGTGTTTGGCTCCCACAGAGTTCGTGGAGCCGTATATGTAGCAAAAAACAATTTGCCAAAACAATAACAATACTTTATTAAATATGTTTAGGTATACAACACAACTTAATATCACTGTATAATGTCCAAAATGAGAGTCCAAATGTAGTACCGTTCTTAATGTCCTATGTCCGAATGTAATAGTCAAATGTCCAAAAGTGACGTAATAACGTCACTCTTAATGTCCTGGTCCAAGTATAATAGTAATAATAATGATAATGATAATGAATGCCCTGAATGTCCGATGTCCTATCCTTATATCTAAATTCTGTCCGTCCAGGGGTGTGTCCTTGAAGCTAATTCTTGTAGTGGGAAAACTGTCTTGTCCAATCTGTGTCCGTTTCTGTCGCTGGGGCGTTTTCTACAAGTAGTCCTAGGGTGGTGGAAAGAGTTTTGGTAAATCCGGTAAAGTCAAAAGGTAGCAGCCACGTGTGCATCAGGTCCGTAGTCCGAAGGGTAAGATTATGATACGTCAATTGCTATTGAGCGGAGAGGCCGAAGGCTCAGGTAGTAACTAAGGTTTCGACGGTTCTCCTGGTAATTAAATTACTAGCATGCAAAAAACGGTAAAATTAACAAGTCCTCAAAAATAGCAACTGGCGTGTCCGTATCATAAACTTGTGTCAGTCCTGTGTCCTTAACATAATGTGTTCTTCTCTTCCTTCCCGATTGAGACGTCGTCTCTCACGATGCTTCAGGAAGGGAGAGTTTTCGGGGGTTGAGACACGCGGATTGGCTAACGTCAATTTGCGATGAAGCGAAGGAGGTGGTCGTAGTGCTAATTGGTAAGAAAAATACGTACAAGGAGGTGACCACCCCTTGGCTGTCGGACACTCGCAGGTAGTGAAGCTACCTACGAGTGCCATGTGCACGAATATCCGGGTGTCTCAGACCCTAGACGCGGCAGGTAGTAAACTTGCGAAGCGCTTCAATCTTGAACGCACATGTTTGGAAGTTACGGGCTTGAATGATCTAACGGTACGTCTCTGGCACCCAGATGTAGCGATGGGCTACGAAAAACTATTCTTTCGCGATTGACTCTATGGTGATTGATGGCTTCGCAAATTGCCTGCTGTCTCGGACGATTTCCGAATTTCCAATACGCAGCGGTATGATGATTACCGGGAAATTCCGAAACCGTTGAGGGTCGCATGAAGGCCCACGAATATCCCCTTGCCGCGTGTTGCGCGTCGCAACAACTGTTATTGCACACACGGTGTGCAGGCTGTCTTACAGCCTCGGAAATCCATTGCACACACGGTGTGCAATCGGTCTCGAATGGGTTAATGTAAACCACTGTGCTATGGATAATTTTTAATTTTCAAGATGGTATAGAAAATATCGCTGTATGCGTATTTAGTTATTAATAAGGTGGGACGCTTAAAATCCTACCATGCTTCAAAGAGTTAATAAATATGATCAAAGACGTGTTTTAATGTTATAAAATTAGCTCGTTTATTTCCACTTTGTTTCTTTCGTGTTTCATAACGTAGCAACAAAGCTTGTTTTAAAAAGTTTATTATATCTCGTTTCCACTGACTCGAAGTAGGAATATTTATCGATAATACGCTAGGAACGTTGGTACGACTACCTCGATTGAAGAATCTGGTGAATAACTAAACAAAACTGAATAACAATTATGGTGTTGCAATGTGATGATAGGAATTGGTATATATTTGCCGATATCTAATTTTAAAAACAAATATTGTTCCATAAACATTTATCATGACAATCCTTTCTAAAATAACTGTATTTTCGTTACTTTTTGAAGTATAGAATAATCGTTCCTAGATGAAAGTGTAATTGAAATGCGATACCTAACCTTATAATTTATAGAGGTTATGTTGTGAAGTAAATGATTTTGTACTAAGTTGACGGATTCTTGAACGAATTAATTCTTTGTAATAAATCTAGAAAAAAAAATGGCATATTTAACGAGAAAAGAAATAGATGAGATGAAACCGCATATTGAAAAAGCGGTTCACAAATTTCTTGGTTTTGGTGAACCTGCGATTGTTACCACGGCTGTCAATTGTATTACTTCAGGTTATGATAAACGAAAAACAGCAGGTTTGTAATATTTAATAGCGTTATAAATTAATTATATTATCTTAGTATAATGGATTGTAAAAATACTTCAAAGTGCGATGGATATTATTTATGTATATATCTCAATATTCTTATCACGCTATGCAATGTAATTGCATCAGGTTTCTGTTTCATTTAACCGGTTTTAATTAGAAATCTAATACATAGTTTCATAAATAAATTTGTTACTTTTCTCGCACAATTTTATACTTCTTCTAATTTTGTAGATAAATTGTCTGCTTTATTGGAAGATAAAAAGGCTTCGAAATTAACTGAGAAAATATTTGCGATATACGATGATGCCAAAGCAGCACAAAAAAGTAAAAAACGGAATCACGTCGAAGATAAAGATAAGGAGAAAGAAGCGAAGAAACCCAGGTATAAGGATGACGAAGTCAAGAATGAGAAAACAACAGAAGCGCAACTATCTGCAGATAAGGTACTGAATTGTTATATATAAAAACATGTATAATAAACACGTAAACGATAAATATTATGTCGATTACTTAATCATTGTTTTTGTACAGATAAGACAAATGATGGCTAATGCCCAAAGAGAAATTGAAGAAAGGAAGAGGGCATTAAAAGCTATAAAGCAGGAAGAGGTTGCACCGGTGAAACCTCTACTCAAAGCACGAGATTCATTACCAACGGTAGGAAGCATGTATAATCAGGGTTTATTAAGTAAAACAGATTCTGACAAAGCACGAAAAATTGCTGCTTTACAAGCTCAAATTAGAAATAAGCTAAGTTCAGGGCTACTTGGTAATGTCAGCGTTCCAGATAAACCAACACCCCTGATCTTGGATGAGTCTGGTAGAACTGTAGATATAACAGGCAAGGAAGTGCAACTTACGCAAGTAGTGCCAACATTGAAAGCTAATATTCGAGCAAAAAAACGCGAAGAATTTAAGGCTCAATTACAAGAATCAAAAGGTCCGGAAGAAATCCAAGATACACACTTCTTTGATACTAGAATAGGTGTAAAACCTGCGGTACGAGGTAAACGTACACTGAAGTTTCACGAACCGGGAAAATTCCAACAGCTAGCAGAAAGAATTCGTATGAAAGCCCAGTTAGAAAAGTTACAAAATGAAATTAGTCAAATTGCTAGAAAAACTGGTATAAGTTCAGCAACTAAATTGGCGCTTATAGCGCCAAAAACTGAAGCTCTTAGCGAAGATGTGCCTAACGTAGAATGGTGGGATTCTGTTATATTAACAGGAGGATATCCCAACGAAGATGAACCCACAACTATTAAAAGTTCTACTATTACAAATCTCGTAGAACATCCTACGCAAATGCGACCTCCAAGTGCGTATTTTTTATATTTTAACGGTTGGAAAAATTTATTTCTCGTCTCGATTAATTATTAATTGTTTTCTTTCCTTTTAGCTGATCCCTTAAAACCAATATATATGCCTGTATTTTTAACAAAAAAAGAACGCAAGAAATTACGTAGACAAAATAGACGAGAAGCATGGAAAGAGGAACAAGAGAAAATTCGATTAGGTCTTGAACCACCTCCGGAACCAAAATTACGAATTTCGAATCTTATGCGAGTATTAGGTACAGAAGCCGTACAAGACCCTACGAAAATAGAAGCTCATGTTCGACAACAAATGGCTAAAAGATTAAAAGCACACGAGGATGCTAATGCAGCTCGAAGGCTTACTGCTGATCAGCGGCGTGAAAAGAAGGCTAGAAAACTTAAAGAGGACACCACGCTCGGTGTACATGTAGCTGTTTACAGGTACAGTTAGAAACAAATAGATAAATAAACATTATGCCATATATTTATGTTATTGATATAACATATAATATATAATAAAATTATAACATATAGTAAAAATGAATAATTTTCATTTCAGAATACGTGATCTTTTAAATAACGCTTCAAAGAAATTTAAGGTGGAAACAAATGCGAAACAGCTTTATCTCACAGGCTGTGTAATGCTCTTCCGAGATTGCAATGTTGTTGTTGTAGAAGGAGGAGCGAAACAATTAAGTAAATATAAACGATTAATGATGTATCGGGTCAAATGGGAAGAAGATATTATAAAAGATAACGATGGAAACGATGTGCCGAACAAATGCGTTCTTGTATGGGAAGGTACTAGTAAACAACGTCATTTTGGAGAAATCAAATTCAAAGTTTGTCCGATCGAGAAAATGGCGCGAGAGCACTTTAAAAAGCACCAAGTTGAACATTATTGGGATTTAGCTTATAGCGGGGCAGTGCTCGATAATACAGACGACATTCATTCTTAGAAGCAGGTTCTGTAATTAAAGAAATAAGTGATAAACACGCTAATATGGACACAATCATAGATAATTTCAATACATTTAAAATAAGTAATTACTATGGAAGCAAAGAATATCAGAAAAGTGAAAAATGTAAACAATGGCACGTAGAGCGAAAATAAAAGTGCTCAAGGCCTCTCTAATAACATAGTTTTATTTTTAAGTAGTCATAGATACCCTAGATCCAAAATATAAAATTTAGTTTCCAACGTTATTTATGATTTACATAAATAAATCGTACGAAAATACAACTATAGTATATTATATCGCATACGCATCGATATTCAATTCGAGATCACATTTTTTATCAATCACTGAAACTTTCTTCCTCAAAATCTTACTATTTACTGAAATATAAAAAAACGAATAAAATAATAATTGATCAAAACTAGCATTACAAACCTATATTTTTATAATAGCATAAAGCTAGCACTCAACAATGTCAATACTAAAATATATATCACATTATATTTCGCTAACGTCCGATCAACATTGAATTGAATAAAAAATGTGATACTGAATTTCGGTAATCGTTTTCAAAGAACCGACGTCAACCATTGAGAAACGTACATACAATCATCATCTCTCAAACCATTCTAGCAGACAAAAAAATTCTCTATACCTCTACTTTGATTCATCTCCCCACGCGCGGCATAAATAATCACATGTTACGTGTAATACCCTTACTCGGATTGCCGCATCGAGATTGTAGGCGTACGTAAGAATGCGTGCAACAAATACAATTAATCAATCGCGACGTCGTCCCCAACGATCTTAATCTATAGTCGACATTACGGTCAAGCCCGTGTTAATTAGCATAGCGCAACGGCACCGAGACGCTAGACAAGGTATGCCACGAAGGAACACGCAGTGCGTCTATACACACAGCGTGCCATATTTACGAAAGTACGAATGCACTTCGGAGCCTTGAAATTGTACGTCCAACCGCGACTATGAATAACATAGTCTATGAAAGACTATGAAAGGTGAACCTTGGTCTTGTTCATAATACCAATACCTGCTACAGCAACGGTGAACTTTTACCGTATCTTTAAGTAAGTGTTACCACGTCGGTTCATCGTACATTGTTGACACCCTATATTAGCGTGATCCTTATTGGGCCCCACTCTTTAAACCCATTCGACGGACTGAAGTTTTACTTTCGTTCGAGGATCGGTCTCAGTTCAGGTTTGCCGCTTCGTATTCTTGCGCATAGTCGGCGCGGCTCTTGCGAAATTATACAAAGGCAAATGAATTCTTTCGTGCATTAATATAAGATCAATTGCTGTCGCTAAAGGACGACAGTTCTGTAAAAATGTCGGCGTGCGTGAAACGAAGACCGATCAACGGTATATTTGCTTTCCTGTCGCGGTGAGTGTTTCCGCTTTCATTTTGCTAGATAACCGATATCGCGACCTCTTCGGTGCACGGTGATTCTTGTTTTTCGAGCTATTTTTTTTAAATAAATTGGCGGGTTTAATGCGACGTTTGATTGCTATGATTTTATTTTTCATTTATATTTTTGAAGAGATAGGAATCACGGTTATCGATAGTTTTTTTTTTTTTAATTTTGTCGTTTAGTTATGGTGGAGTTTTTTTTAGCGGAGAATAAATATTAACAAAAGTGTCAAAATATTGATTGATAATGCAACGTTTTTGTTATTTGCCAATCAATAGATGCGACTATGTGAAAGCTTCGTAGCAACACGTGTGTCAACAAAACAAATATCCTTAGTAGTGGCCTAGTTTTGTGATAAAAAAAATGTAGCACTCCTTTTTGTTTTTTTTTTTCTTTAAAATACCGTTACAAGCAAATATTGTCCGACTTTCTTGAGTTAAGATTTGTTAAACTGAGTTAACATTTTAATTGTATTCTAATAGCGAAAGAAAGGCCTGGCGATTGTATTTAGTTCGAATGCAAATTTAAAACGTTTAAAAGATTAATTTCCTAGAGAATTCGAGTAATATTTCGCGAATGTAAATAAACTTTTTCGAATAATATTTCGAAGGTTTCTTCTTCCATAATAACTTTCATTTCGAACGTGCAACAGATTGATACGTGTAAATATTTTTACTAAGATTGTAAATGTATGTGCAGGGAAATGTGTATTTTATATAAAACGCAATGTAAAACGAACTTATTGATATGTCCGATGTATCAGACAAATGTCGTTCAATTACAAACCTTACGAAAGCATTTTCGTGGAAAATTTTTCACGCTATACCACTGAATAAAGTTTCTGCAAAGTGTACGTTACAAAACATACGTCTTTTTCAAAGATTATGTTCCTATTTATTTCTTTCGTTCCTATTTTTATATCGATAATCACACGACACGTGTTTATTTATATTTTTCGAATAATGTTCGTAATATATAATAAATAAAAGCAAAAAGAAAAATGTCGAACCATTATTGTAGAATATTTACTTAATGATTGCAAAACAATATACTGTTTAATTAAGATGAAAGAAAAATTAACATGCGCTAATTAATTATATTCGTTCCTTTTTCTGGACTAGTCGGGAAAAAATTACATTTTAATCCTATGAAATATACACGCATAAGAATTGTAAAATATACTGGATTGGCCAGGAAATCTTTTTTTTATAACGTGGCGTTTATATTTCGAACTTTAAAAATAGTTTCAACTATTAAAAAACAAAACTTCATTAAACAATATATTATCCATTTTTTTTCAACAACCTTCGACTCTGTTTTTTAGACAATTTCATTATTCTCGAAGAATTTCTCATGCTTTTTTATAAATTTTTTGCAAATCTTCAAATCTTCAAATTTTTTTATTACGAATTCAAACAGGTGAAAATAAAAAATCATACGATTTGCATAATTGATGTACTTAAAGTTTCAAATAATATTTTGTAAATGAAAGCTCACTCAATATTTCTTTATAAGAAGAACTTAGCTAAGAACCGAATAAGGAAATTTAATTAAATTCGTTGAGAGATTAAACAAATTGTCATTATTAAAAAATTTAGTTTTGTTAGTTTTAACATACTGCTTTCCCAATCTTTCATACGTTTACCGACGTAAAAAGATAAATTTGTTGTTTAATTGATTAATCGATGGATCAATTATTTAAATTAGTATCTAATTCTCGAAATATATTATGTTCTAACATCAACATTTTAGGGAATCAACAATATTGGAAAAAATTGATATAATTAATTTATAGATACAAAACAATATAATAATTATAATAATAAATATAATTCGAATATTGCTTATTAAGTATCATTTATAAAGTATTGGGATTAACCATTGATTTTATTGGAATGATTTAAGTACGAATCCAAAGAGTTACCTAATCATTTATATTAATTTATTTCATCTATAATCTTAAATAGATATCTGTACGCATCACGCCAAAAATATACAAAATAATAAACATTCAACACTTAATACTATTATTCAAAACTTGACACGCATGTTCGACGCGTATTTATTTACACAAACATTTTAATTCTTATTAAAAATTACTTACACTAAATACTAATATTCAAAACTTGACACGCATGTTCGACGCGTATTTATTTACACAAACATTTTAATTCTTATTAAAAATTACTTACACTAAATACTAATATTCAAAACTTGACACGCA
>SMSQ01022551.1:0-18738 GCA_019453375.1 Ctenoplectra terminalis | reverse complement strand
TTTTTTTTTTCTTTTTTTTTCAGACGTTAAAAATAATTTCAGATATCTTTAACATTTCATACGCAAAGCTGTGATGCTTCGTCGCATTGTTATTGGAACGAAGAAGCATCGGAAAAGAATGAAACGGATACGCTATTTTATACTTAACAGTACTTTATTGTTGACATTATTACACGTTATTATAAATCTATCATCTTGACACGTATAATACTTACTAAATCTACAGAGACAAGTGTAACGGTAACCTATAACTAAACATACATTATGGCATCGGTACTTATTTTAGTAAAGGAACAAACAGACGTATCGTTTTATTTTCGTCACAATACCTCAGCACACGACAGCTCAGAGTCGACGAGATTAGTAAAATATATACCGTTCAAATAAATAATCCTGGATCGTTCTGTAAAACTGCCATTTTCTACCCTCTTCGTCCATTTTCTTTATTTCCCTATTTTCTTATATTTATTTCATTAATTATTTATTTTTTTTTTTTACACGAAAGAATGGATAACACACGCGATCGCATATTTATACAATATATTTAACTTAATATTAAAATCTCTACGCCTCTAGATCGATCAGCCGTGAATTTGTCCAAGTATAAAAGACTATCAAGTAAATTGTTTTGTACCCAAACGTCGATCATATGGTTTAGAATAGCTTTTTCTTTCGTTTTTTCTTTTTTTTTTTTTTTTAGCACAGATCGAACGGAATCTATGAAACTCTTCTGGAATATCTGTTCGTATTGAAATACTTAGCATATTGCCACATTGAATGAGTTCCGTTTAAATAAGTGTTTCCAGAGGTATTTCAAAAAAAATGATCAAACAGTTTATCTATCGTATAAATAAAATTAAAAATTAAACGATTGGAATTCTTTGGAAGAAAAATTTCTTTCAATAAAGTATTAAAATAAAATATTTATGTTACCGATATTTATTTCAAATTGTGCAATGATAAATGGTAACAGAACCCAAACGATTGGCAATATGCTAAGAATCCATTTCACGCGCGGAAAATATTTTTCATCGCACGCGAGAATAATTTTACGAGCAAGAAAATCACCCTCGGACGATTTTCCAGGATTCAGTAGCCGGTTAGAGTTCGATATATCGATGATTTATTCCTCCGAACGAGGTGCAGGCTTTGTTATTACGACAATGATTTTCGTTATCGCGACGAGTGTCGTTTACGACTTGAAAACACACGCGCGAACCCGCTACGTAATCAGTTCTACATAAACGATGACAATAACGAAAATAGATGTGCATTTTCCTCATCTTGAGAATCTTATAGCGAACAGAAAACACGAACGAACGTCTCGTTGCTTCTGGTTTGACGCGTTGCGTATCGTATAGGTCGCACGTACCAGTTTTATTCAATGGAGAAGAGTATTCTTTGAGGTTCGATGTTGGGTATAAGATGCTGAAAAGAAGACGGAGGTGTGATGATTTTTATGGGATATCTTTTTTGTTAATGGAATGTTTTTGTTCTTAAATGCTGTTCTTGAGTAGAATTAGCACTCTTGAATAGAATTAAGCACTTTTGGATAATATTCACGAATTTTTAAATTCATTACTTTTGGACAGTATTCTTTTGTAAAATCGAGAACTTGTGGATAATATTTTTGAATAGCAGTGAAATAATTTCGGATAGTATTCTTTTATAAAATCGAGAACTTGTGGATAATATTTTTGAATAGTAGTGAAATAATTTTGGATTTAATTCTTTTGTAAAATCGAGAACTTGTGGATAATATTTTTAAATAGCAATGAAATACTTTTGGATAGTATTCTTTTATAAAATCGAGAACTTGTGGATAATATTTTTAAATAGCAACGAAATACTTTTGGATAGTATTCTTTTATAAAATCGAGAACTTGTGAATTGTATTTTTGAATAAGAGTGAATACTTTTGTAAAGCCGAGAACTTGTGAATAATATTTTTGAATAACAGTGAATACTTTTGTAAAGCCGAGAACTTGTGAATAATATTTCTGAATAGCAGTGAAATACTTTTGGATTGAATTCTTTTTTATAATCGAGTACTTTTGAATAAATTCTTCCCCAGAATTAAGTATCTTAGAATAATACTCTTTCGTAGCATCGACTACCTTCGAATAGTATTCTTGAATAACATTGAGCACTCTCGAATACTATTCTTAAGTGATATTAAATACAATCGAATCCTATTTTTCAGTACTCTTTATAGATACCAATTTTTTAAATTCACTTTATAGAATTCCCTCCTCCCCAAAAAAAAATTCTCAATTTAAATATTCCTCTTCTCCACGACACTGAACTACTTAATACCGAACGTGCCCAACTTAAACGTTACGAAAAATATAGCAACAAGGTTTTCATAAATTACTCGCTACTTTCATCTCGTGTTTAATGCACGCTAAAAGCTAAAATATATTTACACATTTTTTTCCCAATAAAAATTCAATTATTTCTCAATCAACCAACCTATCAAATATTTCTGTTTTCCTTTACAGCCAAAGAATATAGGTGCGACCCGATTAATTGCACAAATATACAAACATTGTTACGTTCTCGTGCAATAACTCTTATCTCGCAATTGTCATCGTACAATTCGACGAAAATCCACTAGCGGCTTTTACGTGTGTGTGCGTGCGTAGAGTAACACGCACGTACTCGTCATGGATACGTATCTTCGCGGGGATTAATTGTAAATTATTCCATTCTCTTTTCCCGTGGATACCTGCACACGCGTGCATGCACACTTGAAAATGCTCGAAACAGACTCGTACGCTGTGTCCGCGCTAAAAGTCGTCGACGAGCTTCATCTCTTCGCATTTTCCTTTCCTATTCACGCACGTTTATATTTTTTTTTCTTTTTTTTTTTCTCAGAGACCTCTTTGCTAAATTCAAATAACAAATATTCCTGTCCATTCGGTTTTGCAAAATTATACTCTGTAATTTTCGGCGACGGAAAAAATTTTGTTACAATTTTTCGGTTGATAGAATTATTCTCGCAGAACTGAGAACCAAATTTTTTATTCACTTTCCAGTCGACACAGTCTTGAATATTTATCGTTTCTTAAATTACAATTGATGTTAGTACTCTGAATCGTGGTCTTCGAAATAGAAAATTTTAGCTCGTTTTTAAACTTTCCTAGTAGTTAATTCTATAAAATAAATCTTTATACAACTGTATTTAATTTGATGAATTACTCAAAGTATTGAGACCATGTTAAAACTAAAACTGCCTACTTGATACACTGTTCAAGAAGCGACAAAGAAAATCCTATTTCCAAATCCTTCCAACAAAAACCACAAAAAAAAATTAAATAAAAATCCTATGATATATATAATACAATTAATTCGTTACGCTTATAATTTTAGAATTTTCGTACACTTCATCCCCTAAAATTGTAACGCATTCGCCCCTCGATCACAAGAATGATTAACACGAAGCTCGATAATAAAACTCACCACGTTCCTTCAAGGTTCCAATAGAATAAAACACGAATGCAGAATCTTTGTTATTTCTAAAAAAGAAAAGACGATGCGATAAAAAATATAAAATCTCTTTATTAAAATCTATCGTGAAGCAGTTTATTCGAAATATTACTGAACTGACATTTTGAACAGTGTATCAGGTCGATCTCAACAAAATATCTGCACGTAACGAGGTCGTTCCTTAATAAAACAGAGAATCAAATTGATCCATTGTAACCTTACGCTACTTGCACAGTAAAGACCGCAATCACGAAAGACAACAAGAACCGATAAGACGAATTTCTGCGGATCGTTGCATCCGTTGACACGTTTCCCTCCATATTCTAGCGAGATCCCGATCAAAATGAGAACACGAACGTTTCATAGTGGAACGCGTTTCCTATGTTTCGTATACAGCACTATGTACACTAAACGTCTACTTGACCGAAAACCCGGCCGAGCTTTACATTAAATCCGATGAAAAGAACTGACCTCGTCTCTCTATCGCTCTCTGCCACCCTTTCACTCGCTCATTCTCTCTCTTTCTCTCTCACTCGCTCTCGCACACTCGCAAACAATAGAAAGCTGAGCAAAGATTTGTTCGGGGATGTGTGTGTGTATGTGTGCCTGTGTGTGTCTGTGTGTGTATTTACAGTGCCGATATTAATCGATCGTTTACAAACGAGCCAACACGCGCAAGCTATTCCTCCAGCTAAGAATAGGACGCAGAAAAAATGAAAATAACGGGGGTGGATGGGGAAATTATTAAGTTCAATTCGCGAGGAATCGATCGTTCGGGGGACGCAAAGTCGCTAAGGATCGTTCGACAGAGCGAAGGGGTGCTTTCTTTTTTCGTAATTAAACCAACCACTACACTATTGCACTACACCTTTTTACAATTACTCGATTCGTCGTTCCGACCACGTCTTTCGTTTCTCTTTTTTTTTTCTTCAATTTTTTTTTTTACACAAGTACGAGTCGCAATCTTCGGCTTCCGACGACCTCCGTCGCCTCTTCTTTGGTACCGCGTTGTTCCTCCGAGGTTCAAGCGTTTCACTTTCCATGGTATCACTGTTCTTCCTAATTCTCTCGCGAATGTTCAACGACTACCATTTTCCAAATTACAGACGCGAAAAATTGCTCGAGCCGGCAATTCTCATCTCTCCTCCTCGCCAAGCTCTTCTCGTCCCTTCATCGCCCTCTTAAAGCAGCCTACGCTTTAAGTTTCCTCGTCTAATCTCAAGTAAATGATTCCTTCTCGTGGAACCGTCCCTCCCGGTCATGGAAAATCACTTCTCTCCGCGAAATCCACCTTCGATCGTCGTAGTTTCAATAAAATTCTCCGATAACCATCGAAATGAACCGTTTAAACCAAAGGGGAGAAGGCCGACGCCTGACTCCTGATCTCCCTGTGCTCCGACGGGCTAAGATCAAGCAAGCCGCCACAATTCTGATCGCTGGCCGCCTGTTTACCGATCAGAGCATCGATACTGAAGTTCCTCTTCTTGTCAGCCGGCGGATGGCTGGTTGGTATCGTCGTGGTCCTCGTTGGTGCCGGATCGATCTGTCTGATCGGTGGAGCGGTGATTGGTACCGGTTTGTACAACGGTGGAGGCGGTTCCAGGAAACCTCCGAGCTTCAGTGCCTCCAAGGTCGACGGGGAGAAGTCGAGCAAGGGCAGACCGGGCGGTGGAGACAGGTACGCCGCGCTGGGATAGGTCAAAGCACCTGGATGACCGCCTCCGCCGCCAGGGCAAGGTCCTCGATCGCCGCAAATGGCGAAGGTCGCCATGATCGCTCTGTCCCGGAGGACATAGTGCGGTGGGGGCCTCTTGTACCTCTTCCTGCGACGCAGGAAGCTCCCATTGTCGAACATATCCTCGGCCAACGGATCTAGGGTCCAGTAGTTCCCTTTTCCCGGGTTACCCGGCTCGCGAGGTATCTTTATAAAGCAGTCGTTCAAAGACAGGTTGTGTCTGATTGAATTCTGCCAGGCAGGGAACTTGTCGTGATAATAAGGGAACCGCGACATTATGAATTCACAGATTCCACTTAAGGTGAGTTTTTTCTGCGGCGATTGAAGGATCGCCATTGTTATTAGCGCTATGTACGAGTACGGCGGTTTGATCAAGGACGAGGACATCTTGTCGTTGCCATAAGACGACGCCTGGCCGGATGGATTGTTTTTCTGTTGATTGTTCGCCGACATCATCGAGTAGTTCTTCTTACTGCGACTTCCGCCACGGTTTCTTGAGGACGCGGTGGTTTGCGGCACTGGAGAACTCGGGATTATCGGGCTGGATGATGATTGGGACGGTGACAGATCGTTCTTGTCGAGACTCACCGGGTCCACGATCATGCTGCTGCTGTCGGAGTCACGGTCACTGTCCGCGCAGCCGTCGCACGACAGGTTCGACATCATCATCCCACGCGGTTCCATCGTGATCGCTTCATGGGCACATTTAGGCGTCGATTTTGGGAATTTTTAATTCCTCGGATCCTTGAGGACCTGTCGGAGGTGCTTGTTCCTCATGCTGGTGTTTTTGTTTCGTTTCACCGACGATACGGTAGCATCTACGAGTACGTACGAATGTATACACGTGTGTCTGTGTTCTCGGCTTCGTATGGTTACAGTTTTTCAGCAACGAGATTCGAATACAGCTGTCCGAGGTTGGAAAGGTAAACCGATCACTGAACAAGCCCGCACGAGCGTTCCACCTCCGACATATTTTCGCGAGGCAACTGTCACACACACGAACTCCGACGAAATGCTATCTTACGCTAATAGTTTGTTTCCACAACGATAACGAGGGTTTTTTCTTCGCCCGTTCTCCGTGTCACCCACTCACCGAGGCTGTATCTCAAGGATGTCGGCTCGACGTGACGCACTCGACTTTATCGCTAACAGTCATCTCTCTCGCCTAGAGTCTTCGCTAACCATCACAATTTTCTGTCATGCCTCTCTTATCGATCACTCTTCCCGTCCAATAATTCAAACGATAATTGAAACGATAATTGAAACGATAATTGAAACGATAATTCCAACGATAATTCCAACAATAATTCCAACAATAATTCAAACGATAATTCACTTTTTTTCCCCTGACTTCTTTCCCAACGATCACTCGATGAATCCAACACGGAATAACAATCACAGCGAGAGAAAACTAATATCGACGATATCAATAATTCTTCAACATCAGTCACGATTTATCACACCGATGTCAACTTTTGCATTAAGTCTACGCAGCTTCTCGATAAGATCGCGTCCGACGTGGTTAGGTGCACGAAATGCGGTCGAAGCTTATGAAGCGCGATTGCGAGTGTGCCAGCGGCGTTGAGGACCGTCTACGAGGCGAAATCGTGGGTCGAATTGATTCGAAGTGACTGCTTTGGTCCTACATGGGCGGACCAATGGGCGGGCATTTCAACCCCTCGGAAAGGGGATGGCGGGGTGGCGGTGCTCAGTTTCCCCTCCACCGGGCGGTATTCTGGCGGATCCAGTTGCGCTCCCTCCACGTCCTCCTTCAGGAGAGAAGAGGAATCGTTGTCGTCACCACGAACGAGGAGAAACCCCCGGAGGGGACGTCGGAGTTAGGAAAATAGCGGGATAGATAAAGGGACTTTCGAGGCGGACTGGGGGTGGAGAGAGGGCAAAATTGTAACACTCCGGGGGCTGCTTTGCTTTGAGCGGCACGGCAAAAGGACCAGGCGTTACGTACTAATAGAACCTGGCGTACAGACGCGGCTCGGGTATCGATACCCGGTTTCGAATGTTCTCGCTCACCTGCAACTTCCTCTGTGTCAGAGTGTTGCTCTTCGTGGTTGTAAAAAGGGTTATGAGGTACATTATTGAGAGAAACTTTTGAGGAAGGATAATTCTTAAAGGATGGATCGGTAAAATATAGGTAAAGAGTGATAAGTAACAGGTTTTAAATTTCTATATAGGTTCTGTTCCTTACTTTGGTATTAGTGTGTTGCTCTTGGTGGTTGTAAAAAGGGTTATGAGGTACATTATTGAGAGAAACTTTTGAGGAAGGATAATTCTTAAAGGATGGATCGGTAAAATATAGGTAAAGAGTGATAAGTAACAGGTTTTAAGTTTCTATATAGGTTCTGTTCCTTACTTTGGTATTAGTGTGTTGCTCTTGGTGGTTGTAAAAAGGGTTATGAGGTACATTATTGAGAGAAACTTTTGAGGAAGGATAATTCTTAAAGGATGGATCGGTAAAATATAGGTAAAGAGTGATAAGTAACAGGTTTTAAGTTTCTATATAGGTTCTGTTCCTTACTTTGGTATTAGTGTGTTGCTCTTGGTGGTTGTAAAAAGGGTTATGAGGTACATTATTGAGAGAAACTTTTGAGGAAGGATAATTCTTAAAGGATGGATCGGTAAAATATAGGTAAAGAGTGATAAGTAACAGGTTTTAAGTTTCTATATAGGTTCTGTTCCTTACTTTGGTATTAGTGTGTTGCTCTTGGTGGTTGTAAAAAGGGTTATGAGGTACATTATTGAGAGAAACTTTTGAGGAAGGATAATTCTTAAAGGATGGATCGGTAAAATATAGGTAAAGAGTGATAAGTAACAGGTTTTAAGTTTCTATATAGGTTCTGTTCCTTACTTTGGTATTAGTGTGTTGCTCTTGGTGGTTGTAAAAAGGGTTATGAGGTACATTATTGAGAGAAACTTTTGAGGAAGGATAATTCTTAAAGGATGGATCGGTAAAATATAGGTAAAGAGTGATAAGTAACAGGTTTTAAGTTTCTATATAGGTTCTGTTCCTTACTTTGGTATTAGTGTGTTGCTCTTGGTGGTTGTAAAAAGGGTTATGAGGTACATTATTGAGAGAAACTTTTGAGGAAGGATAATTCTTAAAGGATGGATCGGTAAAATATAGGTAAAGAGTGATAAGTAACAGGTTTTAAGTTTCTATATAGGTTCTGTTCCTTACTTTGGTATTAGTGTGTTGCTCTTGGTGGTTGTAAAAAGGGTTATGAGGTACATTATTGAGAGAAACTTTTGAGGAAGGATAATTCTTAAAGGATGGATCGGTAAAATATAGGTAAAGAGTGATAAGTAACAGGTTTTAAGTTTCTATATAGGTTCTGTTCCTTACTTTGGTATTAGTGTGTTGCTCTTGGTGGTTGTAAAAAGGGTTATGAGGTACATTATTGAGAGAAACTTTTGAGGAAGGATAATTCTTAAAGGATGGATCGGTAAAATATAGGTAAAGAGTGATAAGTAACAGGTTTTAAGTTTCTATATAGGTTCTGTTCCTTACTTTGGTATTAGTGTGTTGCTCTTGGTGGTTGTAAAAAGGGTTATGAGGTACATTATTGAGAGAAACTTTTGAGGAAGGATAATTCTTAAAGGATGGATCGGTAAAATATAGGTAAAGAGTGATAAGTAACAGGTTTTAAGTTTCTATATAGGTTCTGTTCCTTACTTTGGTATTAGTGTGTTGCTCTTGGTGGTTGTAAAAAGGGTTATGAGGTACATTATTGAGAGAAACTTTTGAGGAAGGATAATTCTTAAAGGATGGATCGGTAAAATATAGGTAAAGAGTGATAAGTAACAGGTTTTAAGTTTCTATATAGGTTCTGTTCCTTACTTTGGTATTAGTGTGTTGCTCTTGGTGGTTGTAAAAAGGGTTATGAGGTACATTATTGAGAGAAACTTTTGAGGAAGGATAATTCTTAAAGGATGGATCGGTAAAATATAGGTAAAGAGTGATAAGTAACAGGTTTTAAGTTTCTATATAGGTTCTGTTCCTTACTTTGGTATTAGTGTGTTGCTCTTGGTGGTTGTAAAAAGGGTTATGAGGTACATTATTGAGAGAAACTTTTGAGGAAGGATAATTCTTAAAGGATGGATCGGTAAAATATAGGTAAAGAGTGATAAGTAACAGGTTTTAAGTTTCTATATAGGTTCTGTTCCTTACTTTGGTATTAGTGTGTTGCTCTTGGTGGTTGTAAAAAGGGTTATGAGGTACATTATTGAGAGAAACTTTTGAGGAAGGATAATTCTTAAAGGATGGATCGGTAAAATATAGGTAAAGAGTGATAAGTAACAGGTTTTAAGTTTCTATATAGGTTCTGTTCCTTACTTTGGTATTAGTGTGTTGCTCTTGGTGGTTGTAAAAAGGGTTATGAGGTACATTATTGAGAGAAACTTTTGAGGAAGGATAATTCTTAAAGGATGGATCGGTAAAATATAGGTAAAGAGTGATAAGTAACAGGTTTTAAGTTTCTATATAGGTTCTGTTCCTTACTTTGGTATTAGTGTGTTGCTCTTGGTGGTTGTAAAAAGGGTTATGAGGTACATTATTGAGAGAAACTTTTGAGGAAGGATAATTCTTAAAGGATGGATCGGTAAAATATAGGTAAAGAGTGATAAGTAACAGGTTTTAAGTTTCTATATAGGTTCTGTTCCTTACTTTGGTATTAGTGTGTTGCTCTTGGTGGTTGTAAAAAGGGTTATGAGGTACATTATTGAGAGAAACTTTTGAGGAAGGATAATTCTTAAAGGATGGATCGGTAAAATATAGGTAAAGAGTGATAAGTAACAGGTTTTAAGTTTCTATATAGGTTCTGTTCCTTACTTTGGTATTAGTGTGTTGCTCTTGGTGGTTGTAAAAAGGGTTATGAGGTACATTATTGAGAGAAACTTTTGAGGAAGGATAATTCTTAAAGGATGGATCGGTAAAATATAGGTAAAGAGTGATAAGTAACAGGTTTTAAGTTTCTATATAGGTTCTGTTCCTTACTTTGGTATTAGTGTGTTGCTCTTGGTGGTTGTAAAAAGGGTTATGAGGTACATTATTGAGAGAAACTTTTGAGGAAGGATAATTCTTAAAGGATGGATCGGTAAAATATAGGTAAAGAGTGATAAGTAACAGGTTTTAAGTTTCTATATAGGTTCTGTTCCTTACTTTGGTATTAGTGTGTTGCTCTTGGTGGTTGTAAAAAGGGTTATGAGGTACATTATTGAGAGAAACTTTTGAGGAAGGATAATTCTTAAAGGATGGATCGGTAAAATATAGGTAAAGAGTGATAAGTAACAGGTTTTAAGTTTCTATATAGGTTCTGTTCCTTACTTTGGTATTAGTGTGTTGCTCTTGGTGGTTGTAAAAAGGGTTATGAGGTACATTATTGAGAGAAACTTTTGAGGAAGGATAATTCTTAAAGGATGGATCGGTAAAATATAGGTAAAGAGTGATAAGTAACAGGTTTTAAGTTTCTATATAGGTTCTGTTCCTTACTTTGGTATTAGTGTGTTGCTCTTGGTGGTTGTAAAAAGGGTTATGAGGTACATTATTGAGAGAAACTTTTGAGGAAGGATAATTCTTAAAGGATGGATCGGTAAAATATAGGTAAAGAGTGATAAGTAACAGGTTTTAAGTTTCTATATAGGTTCTGTTCCTTACTTTGGTATTAGTGTGTTGCTCTTGGTGGTTGTAAAAAGGGTTATGAGGTACATTATTGAGAGAAACTTTTGAGGAAGGATAATTCTTAAAGGATGGATCGGTAAAATATAGGTAAAGAGTGATAAGTAACAGGTTTTAAGTTTCTATATAGGTTCTGTTCCTTACTTTGGTATTAGTGTGTTGCTCTTGGTGGTTGTAAAAAGGGTTATGAGGTACATTATTGAGAGAAACTTTTGAGGAAGGATAATTCTTAAAGGATGGATCGGTAAAATATAGGTAAAGAGTGATAAGTAACAGGTTTTAAGTTTCTATATAGGTTCTGTTCCTTACTTTGGTATTAGTGTGTTGCTCTTGGTGGTTGTAAAAAGGGTTATGAGGTACATTATTGAGAGAAACTTTTGAGGAAGGATAATTCTTAAAGGATGGATCGGTAAAATATAGGTAAAGAGTGATAAGTAACAGGTTTTAAGTTTCTATATAGGTTCTGTTCCTTACTTTGGTATTAGTGTGTTGCTCTTGGTGGTTGTAAAAAGGGTTATGAGGTACATTATTGAGAGAAACTTTTGAGGAAGGATAATTCTTAAAGGATGGATCGGTAAAATATAGGTAAAGAGTGATAAGTAACAGGTTTTAAGTTTCTATATAGGTTCTGTTCCTTACTTTGGTATTAGTGTGTTGCTCTTGGTGGTTGTAAAAAGGGTTATGAGGTACATTATTGAGAGAAACTTTTGAGGAAGGATAATTCTTAAAGGATGGATCGGTAAAATATAGGTAAAGAGTGATAAGTAACAGGTTTTAAGTTTCTATATAGGTTCTGTTCCTTACTTTGGTATTAGTGTGTTGCTCTTGGTGGTTGTAAAAAGGGTTATGAGGTACATTATTGAGAGAAACTTTTGAGGAAGGATAATTCTTAAAGGATGGATCGGTAAAATATAGGTAAAGAGTGATAAGTAACAGGTTTTAAGTTTCTATATAGGTTCTGTTCCTTACTTTGGTATTAGTGTGTTGCTCTTGGTGGTTGTAAAAAGGGTTATGAGGTACATTATTGAGAGAAACTTTTGAGGAAGGATAATTCTTAAAGGATGGATCGGTAAAATATAGGTAAAGAGTGATAAGTAACAGGTTTTAAGTTTCTATATAGGTTCTGTTCCTTACTTTGGTATTAGTGTGTTGCTCTTGGTGGTTGTAAAAAGGGTTATGAGGTACATTATTGAGAGAAACTTTTGAGGAAGGATAATTCTTAAAGGATGGATCGGTAAAATATAGGTAAAGAGTGATAAGTAACAGGTTTTAAGTTTCTATATAGGTTCTGTTCCTTACTTTGGTATTAGTGTGTTGCTCTTGGTGGTTGTAAAAAGGGTTATGAGGTACATTATTGAGAGAAACTTTTGAGGAAGGATAATTCTTAAAGGATGGATCGGTAAAATATAGGTAAAGAGTGATAAGTAACAGGTTTTAAGTTTCTATATAGGTTCTGTTCCTTACTTTGGTATTAGTGTGTTGCTCTTGGTGGTTGTAAAAAGGGTTATGAGGTACATTATTGAGAGAAACTTTTGAGGAAGGATAATTCTTAAAGGATGGATCGGTAAAATATAGGTAAAGAGTGATAAGTAACAGGTTTTAAGTTTCTATATAGGTTCTGTTCCTTACTTTGGTATTAGTGTGTTGCTCTTGGTGGTTGTAAAAAGGGTTATGAGGTACATTATTGAGAGAAACTTTTGAGGAAGGATAATTCTTAAAGGATGGATCGGTAAAATATAGGTAAAGAGTGATAAGTAACAGGTTTTAAGTTTCTATATAGGTTCTGTTCCTTACTTTGGTATTAGTGTGTTGCTCTTGGTGGTTGTAAAAAGGGTTATGAGGTACATTATTGAGAGAAACTTTTGAGGAAGGATAATTCTTAAAGGATGGATCGGTAAAATATAGGTAAAGAGTGATAAGTAACAGGTTTTAAGTTTCTATATAGGTTCTGTTCCTTACTTTGGTATTAGTGTGTTGCTCTTGGTGGTTGTAAAAAGGGTTATGAGGTACATTATTGAGAGAAACTTTTGAGGAAGGATAATTCTTAAAGGATGGATCGGTAAAATATAGGTAAAGAGTGATAAGTAACAGGTTTTAAGTTTCTATATAGGTTCTGTTCCTTACTTTGGTATTAGTGTGTTGCTCTTGGTGGTTGTAAAAAGGGTTATGAGGTACATTATTGAGAGAAACTTTTGAGGAAGGATAATTCTTAAAGGATGGATCGGTAAAATATAGGTAAAGAGTGATAAGTAACAGGTTTTAAATTTCTATATAGGTTCTGTTCCTTACTTTGATATTAGTGTGTTGCTCTTGGTGGTTGTAAAAAGGGTTATGAGGTACATTATTGAGAGAAACTTTTGAGAAAGGATAATTCTTAAAGGATGGATCGGCGGAATATGGGTAAAGCATGATAAGTAACAGGTTTTAAGTTTCTACATAGGTTCTGTTCTTCACTTTGGTATTAGTGTGTTGCTCTTGGTGGTTGTAAAAAGGGTTATGAGGTACATTATTGAGAGAAACTTTTGAGGAAAGATAATTCTTAAAGGATGGATCGGTAAAATATTAGTAAAGAGTGATAAGTAGTAGGTTTTAAAGTTTTGTCCTTTGATTTTGTATTATTGTGTTGTTCTTAGTGGTGGTATAAAAAGGTTTATGTGATAAATTATCGATAGAAAATATGATTCTCAGAGGATGGATCAGCAAAACATAGGAAGAGTGTAATAAGAAGTATTAAGTTCTGTCTTTTGATTCGGTGTTAGTCTGTTGCTCTTGTTGGTTGCAGAAAGGGTTATACGGTACATTATTGATAGAAAGTTTGAAGGAGGTATGATTCTTAGAAGATGTACCAACAAAATATAGGCAAAGTTTAATAAGTAATGGGTATTAGGTTGTTGCATAAGTTCTGGGAGCTAAAATAAGTTTGCAGCATATTGAACTTAGGTAATTGTGCTGTGTACAGAAGTGAAGCGAGAACGTTGCATTAAAATCATTTCTTAAGACTTCGTCGAGAAACGACATCAGTGACAACTAAATACTTGCGTATTTTTTTTTTAATTTACAACAAATTTAATATCGTAGAATTTCACAAAATACACGTAATATGAAAACAAAAAAAATAAAAATAAAATAAAATAAATATAATACTCAATAAGTGAAACAATTTTCCGCCAAAGTTCCACTTCTTTTACTCTATTCCCAAAAACATGAATTCGCATAAAAATCCACAGTCTACTTATATCTCCACTCAATATTTACAAAATGGCTCGAGGTGCCTCATCCAAACACTTCTCACGCCATTTTTATAATTCCCCAAATCCGCGCATTGGTCCATAATTTACACGTTTCTCGCCGCGTCCCACGCGTCTTAAACCCAACAACTCGCCATTGGAATGACCAACGATAAGCTTCATCTAACCGCAAGATGATTCGCGAGATCTCTCCGAGGTCCTTGGATTTGCAGCCTCGAAATGGAGAACGATGGGATCCGTAGTATCGCCAACAGAGCGAGCCGAGCTGCACGCATCACGAGTTAACTTCCCTCAGGCAGCTCAAATAGAATCTGTATTACGCCGCGGTGGTACACAGAAAGAGATAGAGAGAGAGGGACAAAGATGAAATACCAGTCAAACCGAGGAAGATAGAAAAACGAGACAGAGAGAAAGAGAGAGAGCAACAGGAGCGATATAACGATAAACAGAGCTCGATAAAGGTGAGAAAGAGACGAACGGAACAGAGAAGGATGAACAAAAGAGAGAACGATCCGGATCTGTTGGTCGAACAGAGATGGGTTTAAAGGGGTTGAAACGGTGAAGACAGAGAGGAGAGGAGAAACGATATAGACGGATGCGTATCTACCTGAGCGCACTATCGGTTCACAGAGCCGAGCAGAGAGCGAATATTGTGTTTACCCATACGCACGGCTTTGCGATGCAAATAATCTGGTATTATTGCACTTACTCCGCGTACCAGCGAGGTTCTTCCGTGACTAGCACAGCTTCAACCCTTCTTTGCTTCCTTCTCCCTTAGCCGAGTATTTATTTACACGATACGTATGTATATTCGTCGTATCGAAACGTATCCTGTTATTGCTGCTTTTTCCCTCGAGTCGCGATTATTTACAACGACCGTTTTTATAGTCGCTTCGACCAAGGAAGTAGGAAATCGTTCGCTCGTTTCGTGGAGCTTGTTGGTACTTTTTTTGATCCCTTTTTTTTACGATTTTCTCTGTTTTTTAAATTCTTTTTACGGTCGGTTTTTTTTTCAATAATTTTTGCAATCGAAGCGATGTAACATTTTATAGAGGCTTGATGGAATTCTGGTACGTTCCGGTAGGCGTTATTTATTACAAATAAGTTCATAAAATAGTGAGCGTACCGCGAAGTTACGACGGGAGGTTGAACGCGAAGAAATCGTGAAGCGCGTGGTAGTAAGTAGAAACAGTCAGTGTATAGTCAGACGCGCCTTAAAACCAAGGCAATCTCCTTGCGACTTTAAAAACCGTTTCGAGTATAAATTCACGTCGTTTTCTTTTTATCATCTGCTTCCTTGTATACTCTTTTTATCGTCAATATATATATTTGCATAATTTAATGCAGAATATAAATATATGAGCAATAAATTACAGAAAAAAAAAAAAAAATACTCAATATTAATTTCACAGCAAAGAAATGATTCGAACGTCTCGATCAGTGCTTGGAAAAATTTTCCTGTCGTTTCCTTTTTATTATCTGTTTCCTTCCGTATTATTTACATCGTCGATACATATATTTTTGCATAATTTAATACCAAATATAAATGTGTGAACAATAAACGACAAAAAAGAAATAATTAAAATTAATTTCACAACAAAGAAATAATTCGAACGTCTCGATCAGTGCTTGGAAAAATTTTCTTCTTATTTTACAACGGTCCTCGAGACATCGAATCGATTGAATTCGACGTCGATCGACAGCTCATGTTTATCGTCAAGCTCCTTAGGTTCCCTTGACTGCTCGTTCAAGAAGAAAAGTATTGGAGCCACAAGGAAGGTCCCTCTTCCCTTTTCACCGTCGCCTGTCGTGTCTTTTGCTGATTCAGCGATTACCACATTAATCTGAAGTTCCGGCTAGGTTAGGTTAGGTCGTCGGACAGAGGAACAGACGGTGGGTATACCAAGCCATAGAAACCCCTTAGGCGTTCGCCATTCACTTCGCGACGGATTGCGGATTCCACGAGTTCCACTATTCGATTCGATTGCTTCTTATCCATGGACTCTCTCACCACACGTATTTACCTCTCCTGATTTCTTCCCTCTCGATCTCCTTCCGGTAAATCTGTCGAGAGTGTCCCTTGGACTTATTGCACGCTTTCCAACCCCCTCTCTTCTTGTACGCTTAGCATGACGAGGAAGAGGCGGCTGGTTAAATGATTTTTTTACTTAACTCCAGGAGTCTCAGGTAGTTTTGTGAAGCAATTTTTTGGGGAACAATTTTTATAGTTTAGTATTTTTTTTTTATAGCAAGAATGGTGTTTGGTGTGAAATATGGGATGTGGAATTTTTTAACGATGCTTTTGTTGACTTTTAATTGTGAATTTTCAGAAATGATAATTATAAATAGTGAATGGTCGTGGAAAATATAAGAACGAACGGAAGAGGTTTTAATTGGTATTATATCGAGTTTGAAGTATTTCTACGCGATTAGGGTTGTAGATTTCAAACGGTTCGAGGTAGAAGAGAACGGAATTAGCATTGTATAATATCAAAATTTGAATTAGCAACAAAATCTAAAGCCGATTCAAAAATCTTATCTTTCTCGATAAATTTCAACAACTCTAATTTTGTAATAAACAACCATCCCTTCGTCCCCTAACACACAACTTAATTCACCATTCAACCAACCCAATCATCTCAATTATACTCATCGAAACTAATACAGAGCTTTCTAACGAACCCACGACCGTTAAAATTAAAATCCAACAATTAAAAAAAAATCATCAAACAAACCCAAACCCCTTCAAACCTAAACAAGAGCGAAGAACCATCCTTGTCGCCGTCAAACCCAAAGAAATTCGTTAAATCGCGTAACGCGGATACCCTAGAAGAGGCCACCAGCGCGAAAACCGTCGCAAGATCGATCCCAAGGAAAAGAACCGCGAGCAGAGGAGCTGGAGGAGCCGAAAGAGCCACTGGAGACCGCCGACTAAGAAGGGACGAACGAACGAGGGAACGAAAAAGGAAAGTGAAGGAAAAGGAATGGGAAAGGGGAACTGGGGGGGCGACCAGTGGGGCGGAGTCAGTAAAACGAGAACGATGAAAGTGTTTATGGGCAAAAAAAAAGAAGAGAAAAAAAAAAAGAAAAAGGGACTGGCTGTGTTGGATGACTCGTCGACTTTCGACGAAAAGCCGGCAAGATTATGCCGCCATCTTGGATGTTGGTAAATATCTCGTGGCAAAAGAGGCTGTCGAGTAAGGGATCCAGCGTGGGCGGAGAAGTAAGCTGCCACTACTACCAGAAGGCAGCCTTTCCACGCTACAGTAGTTGCGCTGTAATCGTTGCACCGAAGACGAAGGAGACGTCTGCATCGTTGAAAGAGCAAGGAAAGTGGAAAGTGTCTTTCGGTGCGAGAAAGAAGAAGCAGAGGAGGAAGAGAAGGAGGAAGAGGAGGAGGAGAAAGTGGAGTAAGAAGAATAAGAAGCAGAGGAAGAGGATGAAAAAGCAAAAGAAAAAGAGGAGCAGGGGGACAGATGGTTGGTGCGCAAGAAGAAGGAGGAAAAGAAGCTGGTGGTCGTGTTTGTTGGTAGTGGTAGATGCAGGGGGTGAAAAAAGGTAAAGAAGTGCGAGAGGTCTTCGTCACAGAAGGCGAATATCCCCGCTACAAAGAATACTGTCGGCTTTGCACCTTTTCCAAGACACCGTTTTTCCCGCCAGTAACTCTCTGCCTTTTTTTTTCCCCTCTTCCTTTCTCTCTCCGTCTCGTTCCTTTTTACCTCGTCGTGCTCACCACCTCGAGAACTCCACTCCTACGAGCCTCTGATCCTCTCTCTGTTTCGCGACAAGCCTCCTTCGTTCTTTCTTTCCCCTTTCTCTTTTTAACCCTCCCTAGGTTTCTCTACTTGCCACCCTCTGTCTTTTCGCTTCTTTCTTTCTTTTTGTTTCTGCGTCTTTGTTTTCGTCCCTTTTCTCTTACTCTCTCTTTCTCGCTCTCTCTGTCATCTTTTTTCTTCCTTTTTTTTCCTTTTTTTTCTTCTTGGTCGGTAAGGTTCTCGTGTATGCGGTTAAAGAGAACAGCCATTTACCTACGCGATTCAGAGACGGCAAACTGAGGCTTCCTTTCGTTGAAAGAACCACGGATTTTCTCCTTCTGCACGCCACTGTAATCCGGGAATATTCCGTGCGACGGGGTTTTACACAGATGGACCGACGTGTTTCGTATACAATTTCCTCGGACTCTCGTTAGGAGAACGTTCTAGAGATCGTTTCTGGGCTAAGAGCGGAACGACGAGCGATTCGAGTAGAGGAGCACGCCATTTAAGCGAACGTTTGATCGTGCAAACAGTCTTGGACTGTGATGGTGGTGCTCGTCGCTTTGTTGCGAGGATTACGTACTTTGTTTTTTAAGACGGTTTCTTTTTGTTATTAATTTATTATTTGTTAAACTGGTTTTTTTTTATTATTAATGGAACATTGGTAAGATTATTGGCTACACGTGGCTGTAGTAGAATTTGGGTAGTTTGGATATTTAACGAATTTAGTGAATAACTGTAGCTTTGCAAATAAAAAGGTAAATAAGGATACGTTTTTGACGCACGTTTGAGAAGATATTTTACGATAACGTGTAACAC
>SMSQ01022550.1:0-10922 GCA_019453375.1 Ctenoplectra terminalis | reverse complement strand
CTCTCTTTTTCTCTACACCGAACCGAATCTACTGCTACGCCGCGCGCTTCTGGTGCTCGAATGTGCCTGGTGGACAGCGGCACAGGACAGCAGCTGAAACGCAGCCACGAGATCGCGAGTCGTGAGTCGGACAGGTCCGTCTGCCAGCCTGTCCGCTTGTTCTCTCTCCTTCGTCCCTCTCTTCTCTTTTTCCCTATTCTCACCCTTCCTTTATTTTTTCTCTTTTCCTCTTCTTTTACTTCTCTCTCTCTCTCTCTCTCTCTCGCGCGCTGTTCGGTATCCTTTGTCTTCTCACGGATGGTTACTACCGTTTTCAATCTTCCATCTCTTTTCTTACACTGGTGTGTACAACTATCTCTCTTTGTCTATCGTTCTTTCTTACTCTTTCAATTCTGCGAGAACAAACTTAACCTTCTCTCTCGATGTTTCATTCGTTTCTGTTGACGGTAGTTTTCATCCTGCTCGTGGTTACACTGCGTCGCGAACCACATGACCTCATCGAATCTCTTTCCATTGGCTCTTCCCTCTCTACTTAATGTTCGTCATACCAGTCTGAAATGCATCGCGTTTCTACTTTGTATGAGTGCATGTCGAGACACTGTTTACTTCTGTCGAATAAACTGGTCGGTTTCTGCACGTTTTACGTATTCGCGATAGGTTTGAACCGTGTGGTTAAGCTAGGTCTCTTTCGACTCGTCTGGCAAATAGATATATGCAAGAACAAAGATAATGTTACAATTAATAGGTAACCTATTTATTTTATCTTATTAGCAAGATTCTGCGCTGCCTCGGCTGCATATTTCTTTCTTATCTTGTTATAATCGTGTAACAGTATGTATTTGGTTAGTTGTGTAATGTACTTGATTCAACCTATCATTCCGATTAATTTTGTTTCAATCGTATCTAATGGTTATCGCAGAAGCGAATGATGCGACATGTTCACATTATATGATTACGCATACGTAAGAAATGTACCGTACGTATTATATTTTTGAGGAATCGAAATAAATTCGTGAGAATCACGCGTGCGTTGTTCGATCATTCTTCGCCCATCCTCTTGCGTTTCCTTTTAATTCGATGATACGCTATGTCACACGTTCTATGATTTACAATAGCCTTTAATTTTTCTACACTACATTTGTCAATTAATTATATGCAAGAAACGTGACAAATCTACTACCGATTTATGAAAATAACCAATCAGAAAATTGTTAAAGTTACAGCTACTACTGTGGCGGGATTAAATTTTAAATCAGCCGCGTTTTAGTAGATAGTTTATGTATTAGATAAATTGCGCTATACTTCATATATTCTAAGATGTGATACACCTGTATTGCGTAGTATAATTTAATAGTCATAAGTTGTTTAAAAACTGTTGTATAAAATTTATAAAATAAATTATCAATTTAGTATTACACAGTGTAAGATATTAAGAAAAAAAAAAAAATATGGATGAGTTAAATCCATCTAAGCGTAGGAAGGTTCTTGATCTTTTAGAAAAATTTGAAAATAATAGAAAAAATGTAAGCTAAATTTGATTTTTATAAATCAACGTATTTAAATATTTAAAAAAATTGTTTATTTTTGTTGATTTTTTAACGCGTTTTCAGACATCTGAATCTGTAATGACATTTAATTTTAACAAAAAACGTATTCGGCTTTTAAATGATTTAAATGATGTTAAAAAACATTCTAAAGGAATTTTATATTGGATGTTTCGTGATGTTAGGATACAAGGTATATATTTCATCCGTATGATTATAATAAATACGTTCGGCGTTAAAAAATCCTTAATGTTTTTAGATAATTGGGCCTTGCTTTTTGCTCAAAAAACTGCTTTAAAAAATAATGTACCACTGCACATATGTTTTTGCATAATGCCAAGCTTTCTCAACGCTTCTATGAGGTATTATAAATTTCTTTTAAAAGGATTAATGGAGGTTGAAGAAGAATGTAAAAAATTAAACATAAACTTTCATCTTTTACACGGGGAACCAAATGTGAGCATTCTTAAATTTGTAAAAATGTATAAAATGGGAGCTGTGATTTCAGACTTTTGTCCATTAAAATTACCTATGTCATGGATTAATGATATACGGAAAAATCTTCCCGAAGATATTCCTGTTTGTCAAGTAAATACAATTATAATTAATTAATCAATTAATACGTAATACTTTGATATTCTGATACACATTTTTTAAAGGTAGATGCTCATAATATTGTGCCTTGTTGGCATGCATCGTCGAAGCAAGAATTTGCTGCTAGAACAATTAGAAATAAAATTAATTCAAAACTAGAGGAATTTCTAACAGAATTTCCTCCTGTTATAAAACATCCATACTTCGCGAAAAGAAAATTTGAAAATAATAATTGGGAAGTAGCTTTGCAAGGTATACGCGCAGATGAAACAGAAAATGATATTTCATGGATTAATCCAGGATATAGACACGGTATTAAAGAACTAGAAAATTTTTTACAAAATCGTTTAAAAAAATACGCGGATGAACGCAATAATCCTTTATCAAATGCAATCAGTGATTTATCACCTTGGTTTCATTTTGGTATGATATCGGTACAACGTTGTATTTTGGAAATAAATGAATATAAAAGATTGTATAAAAAATCAGTTGAATCTTTTATGGAAGAGGCTATCGTTAGGAGGGAGCTTAGCGATAATTTTTGTTTCTATAATGAAAATTATGATCTTGTTGAAGGTGCCTATTCTTGGGCAATAGAAACGTTAAACAAACATAGGTAATTTATTTTGTTTATTGCAAACTGTGTGTACATTTTATTATTATTAACGTTTTATAATATTCAGGAAGGATAAACGAAAGTATATCTATTCTTTAAATCGGTTGGAAAATTCTCAGACTCATGATGATTTATGGAATGCGTGTCAAAATCAAATGGTAACAATAGGAAAGATGCATGGATTCTTAAGAATGTATTGGGCAAAGAAATTATTAGAATGGACTGAAACGCCCGAAATTGCTTTAGAATGGGGCAATTATTTGAATAATAAATACAGTATAGATGGTTGTGATCCTAATGGTTATGTAGGTCAGTTCCATATCTACACTTCACAATAATTACTTTAATAGATTAAGACAATATATATTATTTATTTTACTAGGCTGCATGTGGTCTATATGTGGTGTTCACGATCATGGTTGGCCAGAAAGAGATATATTCGGAAAAATAAGATACATGAATTACGAGGGATGTAAACGAAAATTTAACGTAGCTGAATTTGTTACAAAATGGAAAAAAAAAAAATACTGATCAACATATATTAAAATGAAATACATAGTTTTTAATTATTTGTTTAAATTCAGCAGTCCATTTACTTAGAGATATTTTACAAAACGAAGTATTTTTATCGATACATATATTATTTCTAATAATTGTCATTAATCTTTGTCAACATTTTATATCGTTGCATAATAATGAAAGTGAGGTGGGAACTGCATCTAACGAAGTTAAAGAAAATGCAGCAGCCTTTAGAGCTAGGGAAAGACAACTAGTTTCATCTAGATTTTTATGAATCCCATAAATTATTCCAGCGTTGAGACAATCGCCACAACCATTTACATTGAACGTTTTATTTGGATCGTCGGAAATATAAGATAAGGGCGGATATAAGCGGGAACTGGTCATAGTGTGAACAACCAATTTACCTTCTTCATTGTAAAAGGGATCATTTCCCAGGGCTTTACGAACGACCTGAAAACAGCAATATCAATTATTATATTTTATATTTATGCTTTTTCAAGCGTGTTACGATTATTAAATGTTTACCAATACTCCTTGCGATCCTAATGTACTTATAACCACTGGAACAAATTCAGCTACTTGCTCGGCAATAGCTTTTACTTCTTCTAAATCCATAGTTAATTTGTTATCAGGTACTTGTATGCCAAGATATTTTCCAATGACTGATAATTCGTTTCTATTTGGCGATATAAAATGTAAAACATTTTGCCATTGTGGTTTAGATTCAAATATTTTGGATGCCTTTATCACGTCCGTAGGTTCATACCAAACTAAAAAAAGAAATTAAGTTTGATATCATCGTTTCTATATTGTTTTATCACAAAATATAATTTTTTATGTTGATAAAAAAGTGTATATATTCATAAAAAAAAGACGTATATATATATATATTTTTTTTTAATTCTGTATTAATATATTTGACAAAATATTGCATTCGTTTAACTTTACGATGCTATTTGAATGATCGCGGTAGAAGGATTAAATGCATTCTCCGCAACATGGAGCGCTGCTGAAGCGCCAAAAATTTGATACGCGAGAACATCTATTAATTCATTGTTTCATTAAGAATATGTAGCCTGTGTGTACACATTTCAACATAATTACACGCTGTAATCGAAAGAAGAAAACAATATCTTGTTATTCATAAACAATAAACTTAAAAAAAAAGAAATATTTGTGATACCGTTGAATAAGATATAAAACGGTATAATGGGTAAAACTCGAAATGGGAAAGCTGCTGTTATATGTACAACAATTGCGTTTGTTTTAATTGTGATCGCATTTACCACACCCAATTGGCTCGAAACAGATGGAAAATTGGATGATCCGAAATTTAAAAGACTAGGTAATTCGATTTAAAATGTTTCTACGATTACAAGGAAAATGTAATTTAAATTTTACATTACATTATAATACATTTGTTGTTGTAGGTTTATGGCAGGTATGCTTCCAAGGATTTGAACATCCACATCATCTGTACGACACGAAATTTTATGGTTGTTGGTGGGTGTTTGAGGAAGAATATTACATAATCCATGACATACTACTGCCACCCTTTTTCGTTGCAACACAATTCTTTTTCACATTGTGCTTGACCTTATTATTGATAGGAAGTTTCTTAACTGTATTATATACCTGTTGCTCACGGCATCATGATAAATATCAGTTGCTTTTGTGGACAACTGGTGGAAATTTGGTATTAGGCGGAATTTGTGGCATTATAGCTGTTATAATATTTGGTGCAAGGGGCGATAGCAGAGATTGGATGCCCAATTGGGAACACAACGATATCGGTTGGTCTTATGCTTTAGCTGTACTTGGAAGCTTCGTATTGATCGTAGGAGGTACACTGTTCTTAATTGAAGGTCGTAGGCACAGAAAGAAACAAGAAAGAATATTGAACGAAGAACAAAAAACACATACAACAATTTAAGTTGAACATAGTTTTCGTTAACGAGGAAGGTGAATGTATGATAAATTATTTGCAATATTGAAGATCTGCACACAATTACTCCTCTGTGAATTTAAACATACTTTGTATAGATTTATTTTTGTGTATGCTCTACACAAATTTTTTTTAAGACTCTGTTATATATCTTAATATTTATACTCATTATTTACATAAGTATTATTTTCATGACACACAAAGGTTCATAACTTATAAATGCAACAATTTTTTTTATATATTTTTGAGGAAAGTAGGGGATAACAACGTTGAAGAAAGTATTTTATATATAATTGTAACAAAATGTTTCGCACAAAAATATTATGCATTTATTGTTTTATAGAATAATTAATTGTAATAAATCCGTCCATAGAAGTAAGAGATTTTATGGAAAAAAGTAAGAGTCTGTAAATATAATTAGTATTAGTTATCTAACTAAAATCTAATTGCATGGCCTTAACATGAACAAATATTATACATTTGTTCTATTCTTTTGTATCGGAAAATTGTATGAGAAGTTAAAAGAAATAAAGTAATTTGTTCGAAATTTTCCTGCCTTTAACTTCGATTTGTTAACTTTCTCATAAAAAAAATTCTTTTTTGCAACCTATGCGTAATTGGTGGATGGTTGTTCATCGCTATAATTTATCGAGAAAAATAATTAAGTTATAAAAGGTAAACATGGTCAAGCTGTGACCCATTTTACTATCAGGGGAAATAATTCAATGTGAGTTACGACTAAGATTGCGTGCACGAAGATCGACGTCAGGTGTAAGTCGTTGACCCAGTTTAGCTCCTATTTTAATCAGGGACTTCTACAATTTCGCGTACTATATTGATAACACCTGGAAAATGTATTACTATCGGTTTCGTATCACCCTTTGATGTTAAATAACATTATGGAAGCGTAAAATTCTTGATAAAATAATTAATTTATAACGAATAATAAGTTTCGATTTCTCTGCAATGCATTTTTTTTTCGCTGTATTCCTTTAATCTTTTAATGACATGCAAGGAATTACGGCGTTACTTTAATGCAGTAAGTTATGTGAACTGCATCTCAATGAATCATAAGTGAAATAATAGAATAAGTAACGTCGATTCTGAGAATCTTGACTGCAGATGGGTGTGGATTAAACCATTGTATAAAATAGAGAACATCGAATTCTTTAGAGATTCTTTTATTATTTTTCCGATCTATATTCAAACTGTTTTTGTTTTTTTTTAATTTATCTCGTAACTTCTGCAAATTTAAAATACGAGAGATTTTGATGCCTTAAAAAATTGTTTAAACACATAATAGATTTCAGTATTTCCGTTTCATTGAGAATCGAAGTACTTAAGAATATAAAAGTAATTCAGATGACACGTCAGTGACGCAATATCATTACAATAGAAATTTGCATAAAAATTTTCATACAAGCAGCGTTTCCCATTTAAAGATTTCTCTCGTTATTTTACAGTGGCTTTTTTGGCAAGCAATTTTTTATTAGATATTCTACTAATACAAAATGTTTCGTAACTCTAACAACATAGGAATTCGTAAATTTCTTAATGTACTTTTTAATAATTTTTTAATAGTATATTTATGATTAGATCAATATTGCAATCATGAATTTTTGCTTCTGCGATTATTAACGAATAATGAATTATTGCTAATTTTGCAGGTGAGAATAAAAAAAGAAAAAATTTGTTTAAGTATGACTGACATATAAGGTACTTTAATTACAAATTGAGAACCCTTTCCTTGTAATAAATGCTAGTCTGTACTCGTGGGATACTCACGGTTTTACAAGGTTAGGTTAGATGGTACGCTACATGGTCATCACACAACATAACGTGTTTGGGTGTGGTTAATACCGTGGGATCTTTACTGGATCAGTAGACTTCGAATTGTTTGTCGTACACGCTATTCTGCGTCGTGATTTCTATCGTTCACGAAACGATTTTTCACGATGAAAAAAAGGAGTTTTTCCGGTAATGTTGGTGTCGGTATCTTTATCGTTGCTTTAGTGTGTGTTTGCGTTGCATTCGGTACACCAGCATGGTTAGTGAGCGATTATCGTATCACTGGCGCGAAACTTGACAAATTAGGTCTCTGGACGCATTGCTTTAGATCGCTTCCAAACCCTCAGGAAATGGACGCCCCTAGACGTTTTTTTGTTGGTTGTAGATGGGTTTATGATCCTTTCACTGCAGGATACTCTGACATTCGTGGTTTCCTTCTACCTCGTAAGTTTTTGCTTTTATCTTAATCACTTTTATCGATACTCATAAATTCATTGATGGTTGACTTTTTCTTTGTTGTAGCATTTATGATAGCAACACAGTTTTTCTTCACTTTGTGTTTCCTGTTGAGTTTGGCATCGTTTATGTTGATATTACTGTTTACTCTATGCTGTGATCCAGAACAAAAACGTTACGTGCAACTTATAATGCTAATTGGATTTCTGCTGGTTGTTGGTGGTATCAGTGGTGGATTGGCAGTAATTGTATTTGCCTGTTTCGGAAACACCGACGGTTGGATGCCTGGGCATGCCAATAATTTCTTTGGCTGGTCCTTTGCAATGGCAGTTGCTGGTAGCGTACTGACTATCGTAGCTGGTGTACTCTTTCTTGTCGAGGCAAACGTTCAACGCAAAAAACGAGAATATTTGAAAGAATCTCAAACAAGATTTCAGCTTGAATCTCGTACATGAGCTAGAGTATTTTTATCGTACAAGACTTGCACAATATTATAGTACCAAAATTTTGTAATGATATTCCGTCCGTATATTAGCTAGTTCTTAATAATAATAGATTGTAAGACAAGGTTTCTATTAATTTAGTACAAAGTATGTTATGAAGCAAGATTTGTATTTTTGTACGTTTTATACATACAGGATATGTAGAATTGTATTAAATAGTACAGAGAAAAGAATCTCTATGTACTAATTTTATTGTTGTTTTGTTGTATATCAACTTACTTGAGAATTAATAACTGTGCATAAAGAAAGAATATTTTAAGCCATACTTGAAGTCAAAGTTAATGAAAATGTATTTAATGTTAATTACTTTAGCAAGGGAGAAACAATCTCAATTGTATCCAATAAAATCAAATATTTTTATTGGATTACACGTACAGTAGGTTGTTGAACATTGTATAAATTTTACAATGCAAATATTTACTGCCAGTGGTAACAAAAAAAAAAAAAAAAGATTGCAAAGACTTGTATAGAATAATACTAACGTAACGATATGTAATGTAATTATCCGTCCTTAAATGTAAACACTGAGAAAATTGCTTTTATTTAAGCACAATGCATCAAGTTTTGTAATATACCTTTACTTCAATAAAAATGAAATTAAATGTTCAAAGTACTTATTGTTTATTATCCATATCATTCGTGTATCCGAGTTCATTCTCATGCATTCAAATAAATTGATTTAAAACACTGATTATTATTTAAACAATTTTTTGAGAACCCCTAATCTGACTTATAGGATAACAAATAAATTATACTGTTGGCAATACTGAAACCATGAGAGGTGTGGCAAGTTTACAGTAGACGGTAATTTTGGAGTTTATAAACAAACGTGTAGTTGGGACAGATCAATAATTTACATAGTAAAAATAACAAACATCGACATGTCTGTCAATAAACAAGAATATCACCGCGCGTCAAGTAAGCAATATTACTTTTTAGTATTGTATTAATTGAAAATCATTCATAACCTCTATCGATTCTTCGTTATATTTTTTCTTAGACGCGGTAGTGTTTGGTGGAGTAATTACATATATCGCAGGATTGTTGCTAGTTATGGCATTTACCAGGTAATAAATTTAGATTAATAAAGTAGAACTCTTCTAGCAATATTCAACATGTAAATTCAACATTTGCTACTTTTTAAACGTATTCTAGTTGGTTTATTTAATTTCAGCCCCTACTGGATTGAATCTTATCAAGAGACTTTCAGTAATTTCAAACATATGGGACTTTGGGAATATTGTTTTGAAAAATTTAGATATCCATACTATCAATTCGATAAACAATTTGATGGATGTCATCACATTTTCTCAGAAGAATATTATGTAATTAGAGAGTGGTTACTACCAGGATGGTTGATGATAGTGCAAACATTTGTCACGCTTGCCATTTTACTTTCATTTTTTGCACAAGTCGTGATTGCATTGACCTTGGTTCGTTGGCCTTTGAAATTTGTATTGAATTACGAGTGGCTTCTCTCAGCCACTGCTTTCTTGTGTTGTGCTATAGCAGGTAAATTTTCTCGATATAACATTAATTATATAAATAAAACAAATTTATAACTTTCAAATGACCTTCCAATTTCAGGCACCTTATTGTTCCTAGCGGTATCAATTTTTGGAGGGCAATGTTGGCGCAGAGACTGGCTAATGTATCCAAATTTTAACCATTTATCATGGTCGTACGCCTTGGCAGTTATTTCATTCATGTTTCACTGGTTAGCTGCATTTTTCTTATACTTAGACGCAAGGGCCGGTTACGGATTACGCAAAGAATCTCATAACTTAGTGATGCAAATGCAGCCTAATCTACAGAGTCATCAAGGATTATCAAGGGGAGGATATATATAATTCGTTGTTATATCCATAATGTTCAAAAAGGATCTGATCGCAGAACGATTTTTTAAAGTCACTTTATTACGTGACATCGTATAATTGAATTCACGAACGTGAATTCTCAGCGATATTATTTAACTCCGTCCATTTTTTATAGAGACATATATCATCGAGCTAAGAAAACTATTTTTACATTTATAAATAATAAATTTCTAAGAGAAAGTATTTTAGAATTTGTAATTGTTTAGTGATCATGACAAATTACTCATATTAAAAAGATAACATATTTTGTTCGTTACTTGTGTAATTATCACTTTATACTTCGTAGTTTAATATAATAAACATTAATATTATTATACGAAACTTTATACTGTTATAACACTTGGAAAATGCGGTTATTACCACACGAGATTAATATTCCAATAAATCTATGCACAAAAGAAACTGAAGAGAAAAGAAAAAGTATCACCTACCTGGAATCTTGGAGCACATCGCAAGATCCAATATATATCGCATCGTATCTATGGGTACATTGCCATCGAGAACAATGAAGCTCGCATTTTCCACGAGCGATTGATGTTTCTTCACCAAATTCGGACTTATGCTTGCGAAGACTTCCTGTTCAACGATTCCGAAATGACACTCGCCTTTATAGTCAATGATTACGGTACATCTGGAATAAAATAAAAAAAATCAACGAACAATGTTTCATTTCATGTTTCTATATGCGATACCAGAAAATAAGAGGTCTTCTCTAACGCGCGAAAGAACGAATTCGAAGACAGCAAAAGAATAGCTATTGGAAATCGGTGACAAGTGGTCTCTAGTGGTATCCACGGGGTCAATGGTTATTCCGATCTACCATCCGCTACAGAAACCAATAACCATTAATACCAATGACGAGGTTTTACTGTCTTCGGATTCAGCGTCGCAGAAGAATAATTCTGTACCCTATCCGGTTCTTTCGAATCGTAATAAACGAACCTTGAAACATACTCGAGCCCTCTTTCGATCTATAACCATTGAATTTAATGTAACTCGAGCGTGAAGATGCAATATTTTCTCGACGGAGAAAGAAAAAAAAAAAAAAAAAAATATATATATATATATATATATAAA